>CAVMGG010001087.1:0-79929 GCA_963680895.1 Fragum sueziense | reverse complement strand
AAGGGTTCTTTTTCTACACAGCAAGCTTCTTACACACAGTAAAGAATACTAATATGGAAAAGCATGCACAAACGAGTATACAGCGAATTTTATAGGGAATACATGTTTTATCTCCAATCCAAAAAAAAAAACTTTGAGAAGTTTAGGCATAAAAATGCCTCTACATCAAAATGGTCATCAGATCCATTCACAGTAGCTTCTCCCCCTAATAGTGATTAGCCTCTCCGAACAACAAGAAAGCAATCAGTCATTTTCATACAGTTGTCGCTTTATCCCCCCTTTCTTGTTGTCCAGAGATGCAGACGTACAAAAGTGCTTGATAATGACAACATGACATCATGTTAAACAAAATACATGAAAAGACTGTTTCCCAATAGATGAACACAAGACTGTACAAAATTTACACTTCAGCGCCATCTAGGCACTGCAAATACTGCAGCAAACATTCTGCAATAATTTGCAATGAATACTAACAATGGAGTTAGATAGAAATTTCGAGGGAAACTGCTCTTTACTAGCTCAATAAAGCTGTCCCTTGTCTTGTTCAAAATGAGCAAATTCAGCCCTATTACCCAAGCAGCCAGCCTAATTCATAATGCTGTGTCACTGCATATACCAAGGTAGTGACAATCGTGTTCTGTTAGAAATTTAACAATCCTTTGCCATTGTCTTCTACAAGATAGAAAATTGGCACTATCTACGCTCTGTTCTAAAAATAGAACAAATGACGTCGTCGCCCATTGTTCTATAATAGAAACGGGAGATCATGACGTCATGGATAGTACCGGCAGCAGGCCGGCTACACCGGCAGCGCCGGCAGCAACCGGCAGCACCGGCAGCACTTGGGTATATATAAGGAAAATCAGCGGGTTCTGCTTCACCAACATTGCAAGACATCTCTCTTGCCTTAAAACAACAAAAATCCCCTGATGAGTTCAAACCATTGAACGAAACCGGTCGGGAAGTCAGATCAACTGGAAGCGTGTCTCTATGTCTCCCATCCAGTCATTTTGCAGTATTGTCGTATCAAATCTGGAGACTAGAAGACTTGCTTCCCGAACACACACAACAGATAATCACAACTACATTAGGAGAACATCTAAGAGTTGCTCTCAGCAACTACAGATCGATTTGATGAGATGGATCCAGACATGCTTTACCTACTCGCCAAGAAGCAAGAGTAGAAGAGATGCAACAAATAGTTGTCCCAGAAGCAAGTCTAAGAAGACCTCTTCCCACACTTGCTCACAATGCTAGACAAGGAAATTCTAGCGAGTGAAAGATAAATTATCTAAGCAAGTCCAGAGAGAGGTTCATCCTCAGTCTACATGCTATACCTAACCAAGGAGCGGATGTAGAAGATATGCAATAAGAGATTGTCCAGAAGCAAGTCTGAGAGGAGCTCTTTTCACAGTTGCTCTACCTTGCCAAGAAGCGAGTGTAGAAGAGATGCAACCAGAGGCTGTCCATAAGCAAGTCTGGGAAGAGCTCCTCCCACACTTGCTCACATTGTAAGACTAAGCAGGTCTAACAATTATAAGATGAATCATCTATCTCACAGCAAAGATGCTAAAATACACATCAAAGGAAGCAAGTCCGAAAGAGATCCATCTCGAGAAAGATATACTCCCTGCTCAAATAAGAAATTTGAGATCACTCAATCTAATTCTAGATTATTATCTGCACACTCGTAGGTATACTACACATACAAGCAAATAAGCCAATTACCATATGACAATCTGTCACAGAAGCAAGTGTAAGAAGAGCTCCTCCCTGACTTGCTCCAGTAGTAGACAAATAAGTCTACCGATATACGATATTCAAATATCTAAGCAAGTCCAACCAAGGGTTCTTTTTCTACACAGCAAGCTTCTTACACACAGTAAAGAATACTAATATGGAAAAGCATGCACAAACGAGTATACAGCGAATTTTATAGGGAATACATGTTTTATCTCCAATCCAAAAAAAAAACTTTGAGAAGTTTAGGCATAAAAATGCCTCTACATCAAAATGGTCATCAGATCCATTCACAGTAGCTTCTCCCCCTAATAGTGATTAGCCTCTCCGAACAACAAGAAAGCAATCAGTCATTTTCATACAGTTGTCGCTTTATCCCCCCTTTCTTGTTGTCCAGAGATGCAGACGTACAAAAGTGCTTGATAATGACAACATGACATCATGTTAAACAAATACATGAAAAGACTGTTTCCCAATAGATGAACACAAGACTGTACAAAATTTACACTTCAGCGCCATCTAGGCACTGCAAATACTGCAGCAAACATTCTGCAATAATTTGCAATGAATACTAACAATGGAGTTAGATAGAAATTTCGAGGGAAACTGCTCTTTACTAGCTCAATAAAGCTGTCCCTTGTCTTGTTCAAAATGAGCAAATTCAGCCCTATTACCCAAGCAGCCAGCCTAATTCATAATGCTGTGTCACTGCATATACCAAGGTAGTGACAATCGTGTTCTGTTAGAAATTTAACAATCCTTTGCCATTGTCTTCTACAAGATAGAAAATTGGCACTATCTACGCTCTGTTCTAAAAATAGAACAAATGACGTCGTCGCCCATTGTTCTATAATAGAAACGGGAGATCATGACGTCATGGATAGTACCGGCAGCAGGCCGGCTACACCGGCAGCGCCGGCAGCAACCGGCAGCACCGGCAGCACTTGGGTATATATAAGGAAAATCAGCGGGTTCTGCTTCACCAACATTGCAAGACATCTCTCTTGCCTTAAAACAACAAAAATCCCCTGATGAGTTCAAACCATTGAACGAAACCGGTCGGGAAGTCAGATCAACTGGAAGCGTGTCTCTATGTCTCCCATCCAGTCATTTTGCAGTATTGTCGTATCAAATCTGGAGACTAGAAGACTTGCTTCCCGAACACACACAACAGATAATCACAACTACATTAGGAGAACATCTAAGAGTTGCTCTCAGCAACTACAGATCGATTTGATGAGATGGATCCAGACATGCTTTACCTACTCGCCAAGAAGCAAGAGTAGAAGAGATGCAACAAATAGTTGTCCCAGAAGCAAGTCTAAGAAGACCTCTTCCCACACTTGCTCACAATGCTAGACAAGGAAATTCTAGCGAGTGAAAGATAAATTATCTAAGCAAGTCCAGAGAGAGGTTCATCCTCAGTCTACATGCTATACCTAACCAAGGAGCGGATGTAGAAGATATGCAATAAGAGATTGTCCAGAAGCAAGTCTGAGAGGAGCTCTTTTCACAGTTGCTCTACCTTGCCAAGAAGCGAGTGTAGAAGAGATGCAACCAGAGGCTGTCCATAAGCAAGTCTGGGAAGAGCTCCTCCCACACTTGCTCACATTGTAAGACTAAGCAGGTCTAACAATTATAAGATGAATCATCTATCTCACAGCAAAGATGCTAAAATACACATCAAAGGAAGCAAGTCCGAAAGAGATCCATCTCGAGAAAGATATACTCCCTGCTCAAATAAGAAATTTGAGATCACTCAATCTAATTCTAGATTATTATCTGCACACTCGTAGGTATACTACACATACAAGCAAATAAGCCAATTACCATATGACAATCTGTCACAGAAGCAAGTGTAAGAAGAGCTCCTCCCTGACTTGCTCCAGTAGTAGACAAATAAGTCTACCGATATACGATATTCAAATATCTAAGCAAGTCCAACCAAGGGTTCTTTTTCTACACAGCAAGCTTCTTACACACAGTAAAGAATACTAATATGGAAAAGCATGCACAAACGAGTATACAGCGAATTTTATAGGGAATACATGTTTTATCTCCAATCCAAAAAAAAAAAAACTTTGAGAAGTTTAGGCATAAAAATGCCTCTACATCAAAATGGTCATCAGATCCATTCACAGTAGCTTCTCCCCCTAATAGTGATTAGCCTCTCCGAACAACAAGAAAGCAATCAGTCATTTTCATACAGTTGTCGCTTTATCCCCCCTTTCTTGTTGTCCAGAGATGCAGACGTACAAAAGTGCTTGATAATGACAACATGACATCATGTTAAACAAATACATGAAAAGACTGTTTCCCAATAGATGAACACAAGACTGTACAAAATTTACACTTCAGCGCCATCTAGGCACTGCAAATACTGCAGCAAACATTCTGCAATAATTTGCAATGAATACTAACAATGGAGTTAGATAGAAATTTCGAGGGAAACTGCTCTTTACTAGCTCAATAAAGCTGTCCCTTGTCTTGTTCAAAATGAGCAAATTCAGCCCTATTACCCAAGCAGCCAGCCTAATTCATAATGCTGTGTCACTGCATATACCAAGGTAGTGACAATCGTGTTCTGTTAGAAATTTAACAATCCTTTGCCATTGTCTTCTACAAGATAGAAAATTGGCACTATCTACGCTCTGTTCTAAAAATAGAACAAATGACGTCGTCGCCCATTGTTCTATAATAGAAACGGGAGATCATGACGTCATGGATAGTACCGGCAGCAGGCCGGCTACACCGGCAGCGCCGGCAGCAACCGGCAGCACCGGCAGCACTTGGGTATATATAAGGAAAATCAGCGGGTTCTGCTTCACCAACATTGCAAGACATCTCTCTTGCCTTAAAACAACAAAAATCCCCTGATGAGTTCAAACCATTGAACGAAACCGGTCGGGAAGTCAGATCAACTGGAAGCGTGTCTCTATGTCTCCCATCCAGTCATTTTGCAGTATTGTCGTATCAAATCTGGAGACTAGAAGACTTGCTTCCCGAACACACACAACAGATAATCACAATTACATTAGGAGAACATCTAAGAGTTGCTCTCAGAAACTACAGATCGATTTGATGAGATGGATCCAGACATGCTTTACCTACTCGCCAAGAAGCAAGAGTAGAAGAGATGCAACAAATAGTTGTCCCAGAAGCAAGTCTAAGAAGACCTCTTCCCACACTTGCTCACAATGCTAGACAAGGAAATTCTAGCGAGTGAAAGATAAATTATCTAAGCAAGTCCAGAGAGAGGTTCATCCTCAGTCTACATGCTATACCTAACCAAGGAGCGGATGTAGAAGATATGCAATAAGAGATTGTCCAGAAGCAAGTCTGAGAGGAGCTCTTTTCACAGTTGCTCTACCTTGCCAAGAAGCGAGTGTAGAAGAGATGCAACCAGAGGCTGTCCATAAGCAAGTCTGGGAAGAGCTCCTCCCACACTTGCTCACATTGTAAGACTAAGCAGGTCTAACAATTATAAGATGAATCATCTATCTCACAGCAAAGATGCTAAAATACACATCAAAGGAAGCAAGTCCGAAAGAGATCCATCTCGAGAAAGATATACTCCCTGCTCAAATAAGAAATTTGAGATCACTCAATCTAATTCTAGATTATTATCTGCACACTCGTAGGTATACTACACATACAAGCAAATAAGCCAATTACCATATGACAATCTGTCACAGAAGCAAGTGTAAGAAGAGCTCCTCCCTGACTTGCTCCAGTAGTAGACAAATAAGTCTACCGATATACGATATTCAAATATCTAAGCAAGTCCAACCAAGGGTTCTTTTTCTACACAGCAAGCTTCTTACACACAGTAAAGAATACTAATATGGAAAAGCATGCACAAACGAGTATACAGCGAATTTTATAGGGAATACATGTTTTATCTCCAATCCAAAAAAAAAAACTTTGAGAAGTTTAGGCATAAAAATGCCTCTACATCAAAATGGTCATCAGATCCATTCACAGTAGCTTCTCCCCCTAATAGTGATTAGCCTCTCCGAACAACAAGAAAGCAATCAGTCATTTTCATACAGTTGTCGCTTTATCCCCCCTTTCTTGTTGTCCAGAGATGCAGACGTACAAAAGTGCTTGATAATGACAACATGACATCATGTTAAACAAATACATGAAAAGACTGTTTCCCAATAGATGAACACAAGACTGTACAAAATTTACACTTCAGCGCCATCTAGGCACTGCAAATACTGCAGCAAACATTCTGCAATAATTTGCAATGAATACTAACAATGGAGTTAGATAGAAATTTCGAGGGAAACTGCTCTTTACTAGCTCAATAAAGCTGTCCCTTGTCTTGTTCAAAATGAGCAAATTCAGCCCTATTACCCAAGCAGCCAGCCTAATTCATAATGCTGTGTCACTGCATATACCAAGGTAGTGACAATCGTGTTCTGTTAGAAATTTAACAATCCTTTGCCATTGTCTTCTACAAGATAGAAAATTGGCACTATCTACGCTCTGTTCTAAAAATAGAACAAATGACGTCGTCGCCCATTGTTCTATAATAGAAACGGGAGATCATGACGTCATGGATAGTACCGGCAGCAGGCCGGCTACACCGGCAGCGCCGGCAGCAACCGGCAGCACCGGCAGCACTTGGGTATATATAAGGAAAATCAGCGGGTTCTGCTTCACCAACATTGCAAGACATCTCTCTTGCCTTAAAACAACAAAAATCCCCTGATGAGTTCAAACCATTGAACGAAACCGGTCGGGAAGTCAGATCAACTGGAAGCGTGTCTCTATGTCTCTGTTACGCTGGCCGTTGCGTGACATTAAAATAATGATTTAATAGACAGGACATTGGATCAGTCTATGATTCATGGCTTAAGAAGTAGAAACAAGGAAGACAGAGTTTTTAAATAACATAAATATAATTTAGAGGAATTACCTCGAACATCGTTATCTGTCACAAATTTTACAATTCAGTACAAGCAATTTCTTTAAATCAAAATTCAATCAATATTCTACTTTAAAATCATATCTCTTTCTCTCTTTTTTTTGAATGAGCCGTTGCTCGGCCTTTATATACTAACGGGCATGAGGATCCGAAGAATAACACGTTCCGAGAAACGGTCGCTGATTGGCTGTCGCTAGGCACGTCAGCCAATCAACGTCGAGTATCGGAATAAACAACAACAACCCGGAAAATCCAAAAGGGAGTTCGCGTATTTTAACGAACGTGCACAAAATGACAAAATATCGCACAATAAGAGCTGCTGGACCTCATGCCCGCTAGAAACTAATTGTTCAACGTCTAAGCACAGTATCTGAATGATGGCGACTAGCTGCGTACGACGACAAGGCGAAACAACATGCAAATAGGTAAACTCGACGACCAAGCCAAATCGGCCAATGGTACATTACACCACGGCTTTTTAAAATTGGTCCCCAATTTTACCCTGTGTCACAACAAAAGTTAAGGTATAGTAAAATTAACTGTGACGTTGAACAACCAGGTCTGCTAACAAGAATGTATTACATACAATTCATGAAAAGTCTGGAACAACACTTTGTAATTCCAGACAAGAATTATCAATATTAAATAGTATACAAATTTCTTAACATTGAAAATTTTACACATTGAAGAAATTATTTAAATTCATTCGCATGTGAATTGAAATTGTTAATAAGTATTGGTTTATTAATACTAATTAAAATGAAAGTTAGGAAAGTAATTACTATACATATAGTGAAAATTAACTGTTCATACTTTTCCACTTCAAAAGTTTTATACTAATACAGTTTGAATTAAGTCACTAAATTGTCTTAGGTTAAAGTATTTTAAGAGTCCTATGATACTATTATTTGTTTCTCAGACATCGGATCGTAACCACCAGACTTCGGATCGTAACCACCAGACATTGGATCGTAACCACCAGACATCGGATCGTAACCACCAGACATCGGATCGTAACCACCAGACTTCGGATCGTAACCACCAGACATTGGATCGTAACCACCAGACATCGGATCGTAACCACCAGACATCGGATCGTAACCACCAGACTTCGGATCGTAGTTATCGTAATTGGGTAACCAGTTTTCTTAAATATCAGTTTTCCGAGTAACAATAAAATTTGTTAACTCTGTAAATCAACAGGTAACAATAACATTAACTTGTTGACTCTGTAAAATCAGTTTTCCGAGTAACAAAGAAACAATTTGTTGACTCTACATATCATTTTTCCGAGTTACAACTAATAGGTAAACTCCGTAAATCAGTTTTCTGAGTAACAATGAACTATTTTGTTGACTCTGTAGTTTTCTGATAAACCTAATCAAAATTGTAAATGGAAAACTAAATTTCTTCTATCAGATGAAATGAATATAAAACTGGTAACAGTAAATTTTGGTTTAAACATAATTAACAAATCTTAAATTTCTTGATTACAGTGGTTGTTTCGTACATATAGTCCCCCTCTATAATTGTTGTCGTCTTCTCCTCCTCTCTCACCAATTTCCGTTTTCTATTCATCACTTGCTGAATTCGGTTTTTAATTTCTTCTATTTCCATCTTTTCTTCTTTTCTCTCCTTTTCTTCTTTTTCCACCTTCTTTTCCTCTCTTCTCTTCTCCTCCTTCTTTTCCTCTTTCTTCTTTTCTCCTTCTTTATGTACCCCTTCTTTCTTCTCCTTTTCTACTTCTCTTTTCTTCTTCTCTTCCTGTTTAGTTTCTTTCTTCTCTTTTTCCTTTTTATTTTCATCTTCTTTCCTCTTTTTCTTGTCTTCTACTGTCTTCTTTTCATCTTTCTTCTTTTCTTTTTCTTCTTTCCTTCTTTTCTCCTCTTCTATTCTTTTCCTTTCTTTCCTTCTCGCCTCTTCTACCTTTTTCTCTTCTTCTATCCTTTCCTCCTCCTCCATTTCTTTCCTTCTTTTCTCCTCTTCTATCCTTTTCTCCTCCTTTTCTTCTCTTCTTTTCTCTTCTTCTCTGCTTCTCTCCTCTTCTATCCTTTTCTCTTCTTTCCTTCTCTCCTCTTCTATCCGTCTTTCTTCTTCTATCCTTTCCTTCTCCTCCATTTCTTTCCTTCTTTTCTCCTCCTCTATCCTTTTCTTCTCCTTTTCTTCTCTTCTTTTCTCTTCTTCTTTCCTTCTCTCCTCTTCTTTCCTTCTCGCCTCTTCTATCTGTCTCTCTTCTTCTATCCTTTCCTTCTCCTCCATTTCTTTCCTTCTTTTCTCCTCTTCTATTCTTTTCTCCTCTTCTCTTCTTCTCTCCTCTTCTTTCCTTTTTTTCTCCTCCTCTATCCTTTTCTCCTCTTCTATCTTTTTCCTCTCATTTTCTTCTCTTCTTTTCTCTTCTTCTCTGCTTCTCTCCTCCTCTATCCTTTCTTTCTCTTTCTTCTCCTCCTCTTCTTCTTCATAAATCTGTACATCAAGATCGTAGTTCATTTTCTGGAACAGTTCAAAGGAGTCATCTTCCTCCTCGCTGGATTCCTCGGATTCGGAGATGTATAAGTCCTTCTGAATCTGAATCCTTTTTTCTTTTGTTGGGGCATTCACTTTTGTTTTATCGTTTTTTCTTTGGGTTTGCTTCGCTATCAAATCAATACATAGAGTTTCTTTTGCTCTTGCCATGAACGTGTTAAGGTCTCTTTCTGCATCCTCTCTCTTTGCCCCGGTCTGCTGGTTAAATAGCATGTAATCCGTTTTTTCCGCTCGGCATTTGTGGGGATTGTCGTTTCTTCGAAAAATTTTCTTACACTTGATACATTTATACGATATGCCGCTATGTTGCTCTTTTAGATGAGACAAACAGGGTTTTTCTGCAGGGAAGAATAGATCCTCACAGAGGGCACATTGGTATCTCTGTTAAAGGGAGAAATAAACAAAACTGTATACATCGCTAATATCATTTGCTGTTATTCTGGATTACATCCAGCTTGGTTTTTCTACACCAGTATATTTTCTAAGCTTATCATGGTGTACAATTTTTGCCTTTTTGTGTGGACCAGCTCTGATTCTGTAAAGTACATCATTTATCTTTTCAAGAATTTTAACTGGTCCAATCCAGGATTTTTGTAACTTTTTACCAAGACCCTTTTTCAGTTTTGAATTGAAAAACCAAGCTGGGTCTCCAGATTTGAAAGAATTGTATTGCAATTTAACATTGTAATTTGTTTTCATTGCATTACTAGCAATATCTAAATTTTCTCTTGCTAATATATGAACTTTTTCTATCTTTTCAGATAATTTCGAGCAGTATTCATGCACAGAAACATTGTTGTTCTGATTTGGTGTTCCGTAAATTAAATCAACTGGCAGCTTGACTTCACGAGCTAAAGTCATCATGCATGGTGAAAAACCTGTAGATTCATGTACAGACGATCTATATGCTAGCATTACCAAAGGTAAATATTGGTCCCAATCTTTTTGGTTTTCTGCGACAAAATTTGAGAGCATGTTTATTATCGTTCTGTTAGCCCTTTCGATCATTCCATCGCTTTGCGGTCTGTAAGGAGTCGTTCTAGTTTTAACAATATCCATCCGTTTACACAGATCTTGGAATAAATTAGACTCAAAAGTCTTGCCCTGATCAGTGTGAATAATTAACGGAACACCAAATCTACAGATGAAATTCTCTATTAACTTATCTGCGACTGTTTTGGCTTCTAAATTTTGTATTGGATATGCTTCAGTCCACTTTGTGAAATAATCTCCTACGACCATAATGTATCTCGAGCCTGAACTCGTTTTACTCAATGGACCCATAAAATCAATAGCAATTCTTTCCATAGGACAACCTACGTTATATGATTGCAAAGGTGCCTTTGGTTTTCGCAAGGATTTGCCCCTGCTACTGCATACATCACATGATTTACACCAGTTTTCTACATCTTTTCTTAAGGCAAACCAAAAATATCTATCTCTCACCTTTGTAAGAGTTTTAGCTATACCTAAATGACCTGAAGTGACATTATTGTGTAACTGAGTCAGAATCTCAGTTCTCATAATCTTAGGAACTATATACAGGAGTTTAAACGAATCTCCTTCTTCAGACTCCCATTTCCTATATAAAATATCATTCTTCATAACTAGAGAATCTAGTCTGGACCAGTAGTATTTGACTTCTGGACCAAATTTTGATATTTCGGACCAATCTGGTCTTTCGCCACTCTGAATTATTAATCTAATTCTATTAATAACAAGATCATTTTCCTGAGCAACCCTCAAACTATCAAAGTTGTCGGATATACCCAAAGATGTATGTGATACGGAATCATTGTCTTTGCTATGGTTCTCTATGGTTAACTGTTCTGAGCTTGCATTGGTAACATTACATGGATGACTATTCATCCTTACCGGTTTTCCCAAATCCTTTGATTTTAAGGAATCACTGGTTTTACTGGTACTAGCAATAGACTGCAAAACCTTTTTATGGTCTTTACCAATTTTACTGATACTAGCATTTGACTGCGAAACATTTTCATGGTCTTTACCACTTTTACTGGTACTAGCTACTAGTTCACCTAAATCCTTTGATTTATTAAAATGACTAGTCTTGCTGGTACCAGCAAATTGTTCACTTTTCTCTTCAAAATCCTTTGATTCTGATGATTTGCTAATACTAGTATTTGTCTGCTTGTCTACCATTTTGCATTTAACTAAATTTCCAGTACATTTATCTGTTTCCCCCAAATCTATGTTTGGTAAAATAACACATAATGCTGCGAGTACAGTGATAATTTCCACTGAACCCAATGTAAGACCAAGCAAAATCAGAACAATTTGCCATAAAGCTATATCATTGGTTGTATCATTACTGCTAAGTAATTTAACTGACTGCACAGATTGAAAAGAATCTGTCGTCTGCAAATCTGAATCCACTTTCATTGTTTTGCCTGTTCCTTTTCTCTCAATGTTTTCTACCTTTTCGCAATATTTGCAACTTTTCTCTATACAAGGCCGTCTCGAAAGTGTATCAGCATTTGAATGGACTCTTCCTGCTCTGTGAGCAATGTCAAAATCATATGTTGACAAAAATGTCAACCATCTTGCTAATTGACCTTCCAAATTTTTGAAATTCAAGAGCCATTTCAAACTGGAATGATCAGTTCGCACCAATATCTTTCTTCCATAAATATAATGATGAAAGTGTTTCATAGCATTTACTATTGCCAACAGTTCCCTCCTGGTCACACAATATTTTCTTTCTGTTCTGGTAAAACATTTACTGTAATAACCAATAACTTTTTCCTGACCATTTTGCACTTGTGAAAGTACTGCACCCTGTGCAAATAAACTTGCATCACAGTCTAAAATGAAATGATCATTTTCTGTAGGGAATGCTAAAATAGGTGCACTTGTGAGAGCCTTTTTAATGTTTTGAAATGACTCCTCACATTCTTGAGTCCAAACAAATTTTCTACCATTCTCTGCTAGTTCATGAATTGGCTTTGCTAATTTAGCAAATTGATAAACATATGTTCTATAATAACTAGCTAAAGATATGAAGCTTCTTGCTTCTTTTGCATTTCTAGGTGTAGGCCAATCTCTAACTGTATTTATCTTTTCCGGGGATGTGCCTACACCCTCTTCACTGATTGTGTGACCAAGAAAGGTAACTTGTTTCTGAAACAAAATACATTTCTTTGCATTTAGCTTCAAATTTGCATCTGTTAACCTTTTGAACACAATCTCTAAGTTTGAAAGCATTTCTGTAAAAGAAATTGAATGACAAATAATATCATCCAGATAAATCACTAATATTTTCCAGATCAAGCCAGAGAATACAGATTGCATCAACCGAGTAAATGTAGCTGGGCTGTTACAAAGACCAAAAGCTAAGCGTCGCCACTGCCATTGCTCGCCACCAGGTATTGAGAATGCAGTTTTGTGCCTATCTTCTTCATCAATGTCACATTGCCAATAACCAGATTTCATGTCTAGACAAGAGAACCATTTTGCACCAGCTAAAGCTTCAATACTGTCATCTATCCTTGGTAAAGGTTGTGAATCCTTAATAGTACAATCATTTAGACCTCTAAAATCACAGCAAAATCTGATATCACCAGATTTCTTTGTCACCATAAGAATAGGTGCATTCCATGCACTTTGAGGACATTTTTCAATTATACCATCATTTTCCATTTTTCTAATTTCTTCTTCTGCAACCTTTCTTTTTGCCAAAGGTATCCTATATGGATACTTTTTCACTGGTTTTGCATTTCCAGTATCAATTTTGTGCTTTACCAGGGTAGAATGACCAATATCACTTGAATCTTTACTAAAAACATTTTGATGCTTAATTAAGAACATTTTCAAATCACTGGCTTGATCTGTATCTAGATCAACACAGGATTTTTCAAACAAACTAGACAAATGATCAGGCAAATTGTCACTTGAGCTTTGTGAGCTCTGTGAGCTTACATTTACAGAGTTAACTTTTTCATCCTTTATGACATTTACTGGTTCCATGGTCGCTGTCACAGTATTTTTGAAAATCTTGATTGGCTTATCAGTCACATTAGCAATTCTTAATGGTATTGTCTGAAATTTTGGATCAACCAGCACTTTTGCTACCATTAATCCAGATTTATTCATGAATTTTTCAGATCCTTCTACCAAGCAAGACAGATCTTTCCCAATGTGATCCATCATCTTGCCATCAACTATCATCTCAGATTTTGGAGATATCTCAACATCCCTCTGGACAGCAATTCTACAGCAAGAAGAATTGGAACTATTTCTCATAAAACAAGGAATTTGCTCATTGTTAATTTTCAAGCAATTATTACTTATAAGCAAATCACACTTGTGTGTTTTCATGAAATCCATTCCCAATATACCATTTTCCACAATATCAGACAATAGCATTTCTTGTTCAAACTTTTGACCACCCAAAGTTATTGTAAACAAAGCTTTGCCTAAAAATGGTTTGCTTTCTCCAGTGACTGTAAGCAATCTTGATGTGACAGATGTAATTTTAGGTTTATCATTTTCTGACCAAGTTTCCAACATTTTACTGTTCAAAATTGAAACATTTGCACCAGTGTCACAAAGTAAAGTAACATTTTGCCCGTTTATTGCAGCATCACAATAATATCCTTTCTGGTTACCTAAACTACTCAGTTGTTCAAATTTGACATTGGACCTTACTGATTTTTCGGTCTGGCTGCGGTCCCCCAACTCGACCTGTTCTCGTTTTCCGAGTTTTTATTTTGATCATTTTTCTGGTTATACTTGTTAAACTTTTTCTTGTTATTCCATGAGGAATTATTATTGTATCCATTTCTTTTGTAGTTATTATTGTTACTGTTACTGTTCTGATGATAATTTGATTGTTTGTTGTGCTGATCATTATTCTGTTCTTTCTTATTCTGATTTGAATCAAGTCTTTTAACTGTTTGAGCAAGCTGCTCTAACTTATCAAGAACTGTGGCATACTCTGATTTAGCACTATCTGATTGACTGCGGCAAATTTGAACACTTTGTGTTCTTTGCTTATCTGCTAGTTTGAATGTTTCTAGCCTAACAGCAATATTCTCTGCCTCAGCAATACTTTTCGGACAGCTTTCTCTGAGACGAAGTCTCACATCTGAATCGTTCAAACTATCAATGAAATAATCTAACGCCAGCACTTCAATCAGATCTGCGTTTGCATCAGGGTATGCCTGTCTAGTAAGCTTTTTCACATAACTAGCCATTTCTGGTATAGACTGGTTACTAGCCCTAGTAAGAGACTTTAGCTGTGATCTAAAAATTTCGGCTTTATTTCTAGTGCCAAATCTAGTCTTCAGAACTTCTACTAAACAGTTGTAATCTCTTTTCTGTACTTCTGAGATTTCACTCAGAAGCGATCTAGCATTTCCCGTTAAACTGCTTGCCAAGTAAAGAGCTTTCACAGAATATGGCCAGTTATTGATCTCAGCTACTATGTTAAACTGTGTCAAGTATTCACTTATATCAGTAGATCCATCATAATTTTGTGGTTTAATTTTCAAATTCAAAGCTTGTACATTTTGAAATGTCTCTGCTGTATTCTGATTCATGTTAGTGTTTCTATAAAGATTAGGGTATGAAGCATTTTGCCTTGGCATATCATATCTTTGCATAGAAGGTCTGAGATTGAAATTAATCTCTGGGTCAGGATTTCTAATTTCAGACATTCCTGCCCTAACAGTATGCAAACCACTTTCCAAAGTATCCATTCTATCAGCCAATTTACCCTGGAGATCTTTTAAAACACAAGACATGGAACTCATTTCTTGAGCCATGGTCAAAACTTTATCTTCTAAAGAAGAAAAACCATTTGCATCAGAATTTTCCTGTGAAGCATAGTTAGAACACTCTGCTTCTGACATTCCTTCAGCCATTTTTAAAATTTTAAATCTTTAAACAATGAAATCTTTATCTTGAAATTGTACAAAATAAAATATTTTGTATATAATTTCACAATGTGGATCTACTGGTAGTGAAGACAAGAGAAAACAGAATAGAAAAACAGAATCATGAATATAGACTTTTCCTTTAAAATAATTTTGTTATTAACATTGTATTAAAATTTGTGAATAAAATGAATACATCTTTCTACCCGTTGTGTTCTTTATTTGTAATTAAACAAATACACAATCACTATCTCTTTCACAAATTTTAAACATTTCCCAAAGTAAAAATTTTGGTTTAATTTTTGGAAATAAAATTTCCAGAAAACATTTCTTCACCCTGGCTAAACCAGAATTCTCATTTAGAAATATTTTCTAAAGCTTTTCTTCTGACACCAAATGTTACGCTGGCCGTTGCGTGACATTAAAATAATGATTTAATAGACAGGACATTGGATCAGTCTATGATTCATGGCTTAAGAAGTAGAAACAAGGAAGACAGAGTTTTTAAATAACATAAATATAATTTAGAGGAATTACCTCGAACATCGTTATCTGTCACAAATTTTACAATTCAGTACAAGCAATTTCTTTAAATCAAAATTCAATCAATATTCTACTTTAAAATCATATCTCTTTCTCTCTTTTTTTTGAATGAGCCGTTGCTCGGCCTTTATATACTAACGGGCATGAGGATCCGAAGAATAACACGTTCCGAGAAACGGTCGCTGATTGGCTGTCGCTAGGCACGTCAGCCAATCAACGTCGAGTATCGGAATAAACAACAACAACCCGGAAAATCCAAAAGGGAGTTCGCGTATTTTAACGAACGTGCACAAAATGACAAAATATCGCACAATAAGAGCTGCTGGACCTCATGCCCGCTAGAAACTAATTGTTCAACGTCTAAGCACAGTATCTGAATGATGGCGACTAGCTGCGTACGACGACAAGGCGAAACAACATGCAAATAGGTAAACTCGACGACCAAGCCAAATCGGCCAATGGTACAGTCTCCCATCCAGTCATTTTGCAGTATTGTTGTATCAAATCTGGAGACTAGAAGACTTGCTTCCCGAACACACACAACAGATAATCACAACTACATTAGGAGAACATCTAAGAGTTGCTCTCAGCAACTACAGATCGATTTGATGAGATGGATCCAGACATGCTTTACCTACTCGCCAAGAAGCAAGAGTAGAAGAGATGCAACAAATAGTTGTCCCAGAAGCAAGTCTAAGAAGACCTCTTCCCACACTTGCTCACAATGCTAGACAAGGAAATTCTAGCGAGTGAAAGATAAATTATCTAAGCAAGTCCAGAGAGAGGTTCATCCTCAGTCTACATGCTATACCTAACCAAGGAGCGGATGTAGAAGATATGCAATAAGAGATTGTCCAGAAGCAAGTCTGAGAGGAGCTCTTTTCACAGTTGCTCTACCTTGCCAAGAAGCGAGTGTAGAAGAGATGCAACCAGAGGCTGTCCATAAGCAAGTCTGGGAAGAGCTCCTCCCACACTTGCTCACATTGTAAGACTAAGCAGGTCTAACAATTATAAGATGAATCATCTATCTCACAGCAAAGATGCTAAAATACACATCAAAGGAAGCAAGTCCGAAAGAGATCCATCTCGAGAAAGATATACTCCCTGCTCAAATAAGAAATTTGAGATCACTCAATCTAATTCTAGATTATTATCTGCACACTCGTAGGTATACTACACATACAAGCAAATAAGCCAATTACCATATGACAATCTGTCACAGAAGCAAGTGTAAGAAGAGCTCCTCCCTGACTTGCTCCAGTAGTAGACAAATAAGTCTACCGATATACGATATTCAAATATCTAAGCAAGTCCAACCAAGGGTTCTTTTTCTACACAGCAAGCTTCTTACACACAGTAAAGAATACTAATATGGAAAAGCATGCACAAACGAGTATACAGCGAATTTTATAGGGAATACATGTTTTATCTCCAATCCAAAAAAAAAAAAACTTTGAGAAGTTTAGGCATAAAAATGCCTCTACATCAAAATGGTCATCAGATCCATTCACAGTAGCTTCTCCCCCTAATAGTGATTAGCCTCTCCGAACAACAAGAAAGCAATCAGTCATTTTCATACAGTTGTCGCTTTATCCCCCCTTTCTTGTTGTCCAGAGATGCAGACGTACAAAAGTGCTTGATAATGACAACATGACATCATGTTAAACAAATACATGAAAAGACTGTTTCCCAATAGATGAACACAAGACTGTACAAAATTTACACTTCAGCGCCATCTAGGCACTGCAAATACTGCAGCAAACATTCTGCAATAATTTGCAATGAATACTAACAATGGAGTTAGATAGAAATTTCGAGGGAAACTGCTCTTTACTAGCTCAATAAAGCTGTCCCTTGTCTTGTTCAAAATGAGCAAATTCAGCCCTATTACCCAAGCAGCCAGCCTAATTCATAATGCTGTGTCACTGCATATACCAAGGTAGTGACAATCGTGTTCTGTTAGAAATTTAACAATCCTTTGCCATTGTCTTCTACAAGATAGAAAATTGGCACTATCTACGCTCTGTTCTAAAAATAGAACAAATGACGTCGTCGCCCATTGTTCTATAATAGAAACGGGAGATCATGATGTCATGGATAGTACCGGCAGCAGGCCGGCTACACCGGCAGCGCCGGCAGCAACCGGCAGCACCGGCAGCACTTGGGTATATATAAGGAAAATCAGCGGGTTCTGCTTCACCAACATTGCAAGACATCTCTCTTGCCTTAAAACAACAAAAATCCCCTGATGAGTTCAAACCATTGAACGAAACCGGTCGGGAAGTCAGATCAACTGGAAGCGTGTCTCTATGTCTCCCATCCAGTCATTTTGCAGTAGAGTCAATTTTCGTGGAATGGCTGGCTTACACCATGAGTATATTGTAATTATGTCATATGTAATGTAGCTGACTTTCATTGTACACTTTAGAAAGTCTTATGTTGCTCAGCTTATTCCTTTGTTGGTGTATGTTAGGTGATCATGTATCTCAAAATGTCTTTTGTTTCATTTTTGGTATTTTGTTGGCCTTATGGTACCTTGTGTTTGCGTTTTAACAACTGTTTACAAATTATTTTACTGCACAATATAAATGATTATATAGTCTACCTCATCCTTTTCAGTGAAAAATGTTTATGTTTATGTATTTATGGTTTGTTTTGGCAGATTGATTTGAAGCATTTATGAACTAGATACAACTTTTCTTTCTGCATTCAATGCATGAAAACATATTTGTAGCTTTTTAGCTCACCTGAGCACGAATGTGCTCATGGTGAGCTATTGTGATACCGCTGTGTCCGGCGTCCGTCGTCCGGCGTCCGGTGTCCGTCGTCCGTCGTCCGTCAAACTTTGCCTTGTGTGCACTCTAGAGGCCACATTTTTTGCCCAATCAACCTGAAATTTGCTCAGAATGATTGTCTTGATGAAATCTCGGACAAGTTCGAAATTGGGTCATCTGGGGTCAAAAACTAGGTCACGGGGTCAAATCTTAGAAAAACCTTGTGTGCACTCTAGAGGCCACATTTTTTGCCCAATCAACCTGAAATTTGCTCAGAATGATTGTCTTGATAAAATCTCGGACAAGTCTGAAATTGGGTCATCTGGGGTCAAAAACTAGGTCACGGGGTCAAATCTTAGAAAAACCTTGTGTGCACTATAGAGGTCACATTTTTTGCCCAATCAACCTGAAATTTGCTCAGAATGATTGTCTTGATGAAATCTCGGACAAGTTCGAAATTGGGTCATCTGGGGTCAAAAACTAGGTCACGGGGTTAAATCTTAGAAAAACCTTGTGTGCACTCTAGAGGCCAAATTTTTTGCCCAATCAACCTGAAAATTGATCAGAATTATTGTCTGGATAAAATCTCGGACAAGTTTGAAATTGGGTCATCTGGGGTCAAAACTAGGTCACGGGGTCAAATCTTAGAAAAACCTTGTGTGCACTCTAGAGGCCCCATCTTTTGCCCAATCAACCTGAAATTTGCTCAGAATGATTGTCTTGATGAAAGCTCGGACAAGTTTGAAATTGGGTCATCTGGGGTCAAAAACTAGGTCACGGGGTCAAATCTTAGAAAAACCTTGTGTGCACTCTAGAGGCCACATTTTTTGCCCAATCAACCTGAAAATTGCTCAGAATGATTTACTTGATAAAATCTCGCACAAGTTTGATATAGGGTCATCTGGGGTCTAAAACTAGGTTACAGGGTCAAATCTTAGAAAAACCTTGTGTGCACTCTAGATGCCACATTTTTTGCCCAATTAACCTGAAAATTGCTCAGAATGATTGGCTTGATAAAATCTCGCACAATTTTGAAATTGGGTCATACGGGGTCAAAAACTAGGTCATGGGGTCAAATCTTAGAAAAACCTTGTGTGCACTGTAGAGGCCACATTTGTTGCCCAATCAACCTGAAAATTGATCAGAATGATTGTCTTGGTGAAATCTCGGACAAGTTTGAAATTGGGTCATCTGGGGTCAAAAACTAGGTCACGGGGTCAAATCTTAGAAAAACCTTGCGTGCACTCTAGAGGCCAAATTTTTTGCCCAATCAACCTGAAAATTGATCAGAATTATTGTCTGGATAAAATCTCGGACAAGTTTGAAATTGGGTCATCTGGGGTCAAAACTAGGTCACGGGGTCAAATCTTAGAAAAACCTTGTGTGCACTCTAGAGGCCCCCATCTTTTGCCCAATCAACCTGAAATTTGCTCAGAATGATTGTCTTGATGAAAGCTCGGACAAGTTTGAAATTGGGTCATCTGGGGTCAAAAACTAGGTCACGGGGTCAAATCTTAGAAAAACCTTGTGTGCACTCTAGAGGCCACATTTTTTGCCCAATCAACCTGAAAATTGCTCAGAATGATTTACTTGATAAAATCTCGCACAAGTTTGATATAGGGTCATCTGGGGTCTAAAACTAGGTTACAGGGTCAAATCTTAGAAAAACCTTGTGTGCACTCTAGAGGCCACATTTTTTGCCCAATCAACCTGAAAATTGCTCAGAATGATTGGCTTGATAAAATCTCGCACAATTTTGAAATTGGGTCATACGGGGTCAAAAACTAGGTCATGGGGTCAAATCTTAGAAAAACCTTGTGTGCACTGTAGAGGCCACATTTGTTGCCCAATCAACCTGAAAATTGATCAGAATGATTGTCTTGGTGAAATCTCGGACAAGTTTGAAATTGGGTCATCTGGAGTCAAAAACTAGGTCACGGGGTCAAATCTTAGAAAAACCTTGTGTGCACTCTAGAGGCCACATTTTTTACCCAATCACCCTGAAAATTGATCAGAATGATTGTCTTGATCAATTTTCAGACAAGATTGAAATTGGGTCATCTGGGGTCATAAACTAGGTCATGAGGTAAAATCTTTGTAAAACCTTGTGTGCACTATAGAGGCCACATTTTTTGCCCAATCAACCTGAAAATTGATCAGAATGATTGTCTTGATCAATTCTAGGTCACAAGGTCAAATCTTAGATAAACCTTGTGTGCACCCTAGAGGTCACATTCTTTGTCCAATCAACCTGAAAATTGGTTTACAAAAAAAAGTTATTATATCAGGTGAGCGCTTCAGGGCCAATGGCCCTCTTGTACTTATATGAGTGTTATCAAAAATTACCTAACTAAGAGGTACTAATGCTGTCCATTTTAGGTGTTCGCGAGATATCGAGGTTCTAGATAATCTTTTACCGTACCAGTTTCGCGGTTGGTTAATGCAATGTGCCGGTGTTGTAGGCACACTTATAGTTGTTGGGTATAGTACCCCACACATAATGATTCTCTATATACCTCTGATGATTATTTATTACTTTGTGCAAGTAAGTCTGTATTGGAGTACATCCTCTTATTTATCCCTTTCCCAAACAGTAAAAATTTGAGCCATTTCAAACTCAAATATGTTGCTGACAAAAAATTGAAGTGAATGAAGTCTTTTGGTTTAATAAACATTGTCATAAATTACGATATTGCTTGTCACAAGCAATTTCTTCATGTTTCACAAAGTTTTCAAAAGTCTTTATCTTGTAGAGTGTCCAAAGGTGTCACAGTTTGGGAATAGGATAATTATCTATAAGCATGTACCAGCTTCCAGAAAAACTTAATCATGTTTATGTCAAATATCGAGAAAGAAAACAAACCTTCCTTAGTGTATGTTACGATGTAGAAAATATGTAGTCATTGAAGATACATATCATGATGTAAAAATGGTATTGCTGTGTGCTTTTTTCCCTTGTTTTTTGTGATGTTTTTTTTCCCCATTTTGTATTCATTTGCCATCCATTTTAGGTGTTCGCGAGATATCGAGGTTCTAGATAATCTTTTACCGTACCAGTTTCGTGGTTGGTTAATGCAATGTGCCGGTGTTGTAGGCACACTCATAGTTGTTGGGTATAGTACCCCACCCATAATGATTCTCTATATACCTCTGATGATTATTTATTACTTTGTGCAAGTAAGTCTGTATTGGAGTACATCCTCTTATTTATCCCTTTCCCAAACAGTAAAAATTTGAGCCATTTCAAACTCAAATATTCTGCTGACAAAATGTTGAAGTAAATGAAGTCTTTTGGTTTAATAATCATAAATGTCTTAACCCTTTCCCAAACTGCAAAATTTTGGGGTGATCCAATTGGAAAGCCGATCTAGACAACAAAATTCATGTTGAAAATGAAAGGATTTGTGTACAATATGGCAATGAAAATATTGAGACAAAAGGAGAAACTGCTGGTTATCAGCAGTTTCTTATTTGTTTCAATGTTTTCCCAAGCAGTTTCTATTAGGGACGTCAAAACCAGTTCTTGTTTGGGAAAGGGTTAAATAACGCTATTGCTTGTCACAAGCAATTCCTTCATGTTTCACAAAGTTTTCCAAAGTCTTTATCATGTAGAGCATCAAGAGGTGTCACAGTTTGGGAATAGGATAATAATTTATAAGCATGTACCAGCTTCCAGAAAAACTTAATTGTGTTTATGTCAAATATCGAGACCAGAAAGAAAACAAACCTTCCTTAGTGTATGTTACGATGTAGAAAATATGTAGTCATTGAAGATACATATCATTATGTAAAAATGGTATTGCTGTGTGCTTTTTTCCCTTGTTTTTATACCCCCACAACAAAGTTATGGGGGGGTATACTGGAATCAGATTGTCCGTCTGTCCGTCCATCTGTCCGTCCGTCCGTGGACATAATTTTGTGTCCTCTTCTCCTCTCACAGTTTTTGACCAATTTTGCTGAAATTCTATCAGGTTGTTTCCTATCATATGAAGTTGTGCACCTGCAATTTTCATCTTGATCCAGTCATTAGTTTTAGAGTTATGCCACTTTGAAAATTTTAAGGCGGGGGGGGGGGAGTTTCTGTGCTCTAAGTCAAGAACCTTTTGACCTTATAGCACTTTTTCAGTGACAAGGCCCTAGTGGGGGGTATTCGTCCGCTTTGCGACAGTTCTAGTTTGTGATGTTTTTTCCCATTTTGTATTCATTCGCCATCCATTTTAGGTGTTCACGAGATATCGAGGTTCTAGATAATCTTTTACCGTACCAGTTTCGCGGTTGGTTAATGCAATGTGCCGGTGTCGTAGGCACACTTATAGTTGTTGGGTATAGTACCCCACCCATAATGATTCTCTATATACCTCTGATGATTATTTATTACTTTGTGCAAGTAAGTCTGTATTGGAGTACATCCTCTTATTTATCCCTTTCCCAAACAGTAAAAATTTGAGCCATTTCAAACTCAAATATGTTGCTGACCAAAAATTGAAGTAATTGAAGTCTTTTGGTTTAATAAACATTGTCTTAACCCTTTCCCAAACTGCAAAATTTTGGGGTGATCCAATTGGAAAGCCGATCTAGACAACAAAATTCATGTTGAAAATGAAAGGATTTGTGTACAATATGGCAATGAAAATATTGAGACAAAAGGAGAAACTGCTGGTTATCAGCAGTTTCTTATTTTGTTTCAATGTTTTCCCAAGCAGTTTCTATTAGGGACATAAAAACCAGTTCTTGTTTGGGAAAGGCTTAAATAACGATATTGCTTGTCACAAGCAATTTCTTCATGTTTCACAAAGTTTTCCAAGGTCTTTATCATGTAGAGCATCAAGAGGTGTCACAGTTTGGGAATAGGATAATTATCTATAAGCATGTACCAGCTTCAAGAAAAACTTAATCATGTTTATGTCAAATATCGAGACCAGAAAGAAAACAAACCTTCCTTAGTGTATGCTATGATGTAGAAAATATGTAGTCATTGAAGATACATATTATGATGTAGAAATGGTATTGCTGTGTGCTTTTTTCCTTTCTTTTTTGTGATGTTTTTTTCCCTTTTTGTATTCATTTGCCATCCATTTTAGGTGTTCACGAGATATTGAGGTTCTAGATAATCTTTTACCGTACCAGTTTCGCGGTTGGTTAATACAGTGTGCCGGAGTTGTAGGCACATTAATAGTTGTTGGGTATAGTACCCCTCCAATCATGATTCTCTATATACCTCTGATGATTATCTATTACTTTGTGCAAGTAAGTTTGCATCGGACTGCATCCTCTTATTCATAGGCATGTACCAGCTTCCAGAAGAAATAACGGTCTTTCTTGTTAACCCTTTACCAAACAGCAAACTTTTAGAAATGGTCTATTTAAAATGCTGCTGCAGACCACAAAATGGATGTTAATAGATATATAATCAGTATACAATATATCATGGAAAATATTGAGACAAAAGGAGAAACTGCTGGTTATCAGCAGTTTCTTTTGTCTCAATGTTTTCACAAGCATGTTCTTTTTGGGACGTTAAACCCAGGTCTTGTTTATAATTAGAACAAAAAAATCACCAAACCTTCAATAGTGTATGTACATATGTAGACATCTAAGATACATATAGAAATGGTAATGTTCTGTACTTTCCCCACGTTCAGTATCAAATCTATGCTGGTAAACTGTTTTGAAAGTATGACATGTATTCTTTACAAAGATTTGTACCAAAGGACATTATCCAAATTGAAACATGTTGTAGATTAAACCATGGTATAAAAATTTATACTGCTGCCTAATGCAGATGGTCTGTCAGATCATAAAAAGCTTTGAAAGAAGTGGATAACAACATCTTTACAAGCAAAACTTTTTTCCACAAGGGCATCAGAAAGAATGCTTGTCTGTGAAAGAGCAATAAAAAATAAGGGCTTACATTATTTTCTAGGGTAGTATTCACCAACTATTCTAAATTCCAGAATACCTTAAAAATCACATCTTAATCAATATGATTGGCTAAGACATATAGACTGTGTTATTGCAAAACTTTGTAAATCCAGCTTTGATTAAGTTCGAGGTATGAGGTTTTGCAATAACACTGCCGATATGTCTTGTCTTGTCAGATGGATTGTAATGTAATTTTCCTTCAACCCTTTCCCAAATGGCAAAATTTGAAGGTGATCCACTTCAAAAACTGCCACAAGGAACAACATGGAAGTTATCAAAGATAGAATTTGTGTAAAATATGATATAGAAAATATTGAGACAAAAGGAGAAACTGCTGGTTATCAGCAGTTTCTTCTTTTGTTTCAATGTTTTCCAAGCATTTTCTATAAGGGATGTCAAAACCAGGTCTTGTTTGGGAGAGGGTTAAACAATTGATTTAGAAATATTGATGAATATGACCACAGTTCTACCTGATAGTCCAATAGCAGTTTTTAGCTCCACTGGCCGTCAGGGCAGCGGGCTATTGTCATGGCGGTGTGTCCGTCGTGCGTCAGTGCGTGCGTCTGTCCGTCCGTAAACTTTTTCTTTAAAAATCTTCTTCTCAGAAACTACTGGATGGATTTCAACCAAACTTCACAGGAATGATCCTTGGGTGACCCTCTCTCAGATTCCTTCAAAGAATTTGGATTGAATTAGAATAACCTGAGTTATCTGCCCTTGAATGTCAAAAATGGCTGGTTTTGACATTATTTTTACTGTAAAATCTACAAATATTGACCAATCAAGACAAAACTTGTACAGAATCTTGGTGACCATAAGATCTTGCTTTGGTGTAATTTTCAGCTTGATATGAATTTTATATCATGAGTTATGTGCCCTTGAAATTGACAAAATTGCCATTTTCGGCTCTATTTTGACATTGTTTTCACTCTAGCAACTACAAATATCAACCAATCAACACAAAACTTGTACCAAATGTTGTTGACCTTGATTTTCAATTTGATCTGAATTTTACATCATGAGTTATGTGCCCTTGAAATTGACAAAATTGCAATTTTCGGCTCTATTTTGACATTGTTTTCACTCTAGCAACTACAAATATTGACCAATGAAGACAAAACTTGTACAGAATGTTGGTGACTATAAGATCTTGCTTTGGTATAATTTGTAGCTTGATCTGAATTTTACATCATGAGTTACGTGCCCTTGAAATTGACAAAATTGTCATTTTCGGCTCTATTTTGACATTGTTTTCACTCTAGCAACTACAAAATTTTATTGACCAATCAAGACAAAACTAAGACAGAATGTTGGTGATTATGAGATCTTGCCTTGGTATAATTTTCAGCTTGATCTGAATTTTACGTCATGAGTTAATTGCTATTTTTGGCTTTATTAGCTCACCTGAGCTTCGTGCTCAAGGTGAGCTATTGTGGTCGCTTTTTGTCCGTCGGCATCAGTCCGTCCGTCTGTCTGTCCGCCTGTCCACAATTTTTTGTTAACACTCTAGCATCCACAAATATTGACCAATCTTAACCAAACTTTAACCAAACATGTATGACCGTAAGTTCTCGGATGAGTTCGATTTTGGGTCAGATCGGACCAGGAAGTCGAGTTATGTGCCCTTGAACGTCAAATATAGCTACTTTTTAATTTGTTAACACTCTAGCATCTACAAATATTGATTAATCAAGACAAAACTTGGACAAAATGTGTGAGACCATAAGATCTCAAATGAGTTTGATTTTCAGTGTGATCTGATCAGAAAGACAAGAGTTATGTGCCCTTGAATTCAACAAAATTGCCATTTTAGGCTGTTTTCGACCTTGTTTACACTCTAGAATCTACAATTATGAATCAATCAAAACAAAACTTAGACACAATGTTTGGGACCCTAAGATCTTTAATGGGTTTGATTTTCAGCCTGATCTGTTTGGAAAAAAAGAGTTATGTGCCCTTGAATTTGACAAAATTGCCATTTTCGGCTGTTTTCGACCTTGTTTACACTCTAGAATCTACAATTATGAATCAATCAAGACAAAACTTGAACACAATGTTGGAGACCATAAGATCTTAAATGAGTTTGATTTTCAGTCTGATCTTTTTCAGAAAGACAAGAGTTATGTGCCCTTGAATTCAACAAAATTGCCATTTTAGGCTGTTTTCGACCTTGTTTACACTCTTGAATCTACAATTATGAATCAGTCAAGACAAAACTTAGACACAATGTTTGGGACCCTAAGATCTTTAATGGGGTTGATTTTCAGCCTGATCTGTTCAGAAAGTAAAGAGTTATGTGCCCTTGAATTTGACAAAATTGCCATTTTCGGCTGTTTTTGACCTCGTTTACACTCTAGAATCTACAATTATGAATCAATCAAGACAAAACTTGAACACAATGTTGGAGACCATAAGATCTTAAATGAGTTTGATTTTCAGTCTGATCTTTTTCAGAAATTTGAGAGTTACTTGCCCTTGAATTTGACAAAATTGCCTTTTTTGGCTGTTTTCGACCTTGTTTACACTCTTAAATTTACATTTATTAAAGGGACATTTCATTCCGATTTCAATTTTTTCAAGTACGTTTTGATGCCAAGATTGGGTATTCTAATGAGTACAAATACTATTAGTTTTTAGCTCACCTGAGCACGAAGTGCTCAAGGTGAGCTATTGTGGTCGCTTTTTGTCCGTCGGCGTCCGTCCGTCCGTCCGTCCGTCTGTCCGTCCGTCCGTCCGTCCGTCCATCTGTTCACAATTTGTTGTTAACACTCTAGCATCCACAAATATTGACCAATCTTAACCAAACTTGAACAAAACATGTATGACCATAAGTTCTTGGATGAGTTTGATTTTGGGTCAGATCGGACCAGGAAGTCAGGAGTTATGTGCTCTTGAACGTCAAAAATAGCTACTTTTTAACTTGTTAACACTCTAGCGTCTACAAATATTGATCAATCAAGACAAAACTTGGACATAATGTTTAAGACTATAAGTTCTCGAATGAGTTCGATTTTGGGTCAGATCGGACCAGGAAGTCAGGAGTTATGTGCCCTTGAATGTCAAAAAATAGCTACTTTTTAATTTGTTAACACTCTAGCATCTACAAATATTGATCAATCAAGACAAAACTTGGACATAATGTTTTAGACCATAAGATCTAGGATGAGTTCGATTTTCAGTGTGATCTGATCAGAAAGACAAGAATTATGTGCCCTTGAATTTGACAAAATTGCCATTTTAGGCTGTTTTTGACCTTGTTTACCCTCTAGAATCTACAATTATAAATCAATCAAGACAAAACTTAGACACAATGTTTGGGACCCTAAGATCTTTGATGAGTTTGTTTTTCAGTCTGATCTTTTTCAGAAAGTTGAGAGTTATGTGCCCTTGAATTTGACAAAATTGTCATTTTCGGCTGTTTTTGACCTCGTTTACACTCTAGAATGTACAAATATGAATCAATCAAGACAAAACTTTGACACAATGTTGAGGATTATAAGATCTTTGATCATTTGGATTTTCAGTCTGATCTGATTAGAAAATCGAAAGTTACTTGCCCTTGAATTTGACAAAATTGCCTTTTTCCACTGTTTTCGACCTTGTTTACACTCTAAAATTTACAATTATTAATCAATCAAGACAAAACTTGGACACAATGTTGGACACCAGAAGATCTCGGATGAGTTCGATTTTCACAACGTTATTGACCATAAGTTTGTTTTCAGTCTTAAAGTCGTAAATATTAATTGAATTGAACAAAATTGTGGCTCATATCCTTTTGGTTCAGGTGAGCGATATATAGGACCATCATGGTCCTCTTGTTTTAAGTTGTTGCCAGTAAGCGAGATACACGCATTTAAAGTTGACACATAATCGATAAATTGCATATAAATCCGAACTGTTGTCCACAACAATTTGTTCAATTTTAACACAAAAATATAAATTTCTCGTAAACGGTGCAATATTTTGGTTTGAAATTTTCAGAATTTTCATAAGGAAATATGCTCTTTCAGATAAAAATAAAAGTAATTTTTAAGACAAAAAATTCTGAAATGTCACTT
Source organism: Fragum sueziense (assembly GCA_963680895.1). Taxonomy (NCBI): domain Eukaryota; kingdom Metazoa; phylum Mollusca; class Bivalvia; order Cardiida; family Cardiidae; genus Fragum; species Fragum sueziense. The sequence goes on along the minus strand of CAVMGG010001087.1, from coordinate 51,530 downwards.
TAATCAATCAAGACAAAACTTGGACACAATGTTGGGCACCATAAGATCTGGGATGATTTCGATTTTCACAACGTTATTGACCATAAGTTCGTTTTCAGTCTTAAAGTCGTAAATATTAATTGAATTGAACAAAATTGTGGCTCATATCATTTTGGTTCAGGTGAGCGATATAGGACCATCATGGTCCTCTTGTTTATACAACCATTAGTATCTATTAATCAATACAGAACTTTCACAGAATCTTACTGACCGTACGATCATACTTGCTTGTAATTTTCAGCTTGGTCATGCATTTGCTTGTTTGTGCAGCCTGAACCTTTGAAATTGCATTCAACAAGACAAACAATCAGGCCTGTGGAGCGGTCCAGACCGCCAGGGCTGTCTAGTTTATCTGTTTGACAATGTTTGATATCTTTCAATCTTTTCCCAAACAACTTACAAGGCCTACTAGTTTTGACATCCCTGATAGGAAAAAGATGTGACAAAAGAAAGGCAATAAAAGTAAATGTCAATAATCATCATTTGTCTATTTTGTCTCAATATATTATTCGCTTCATTGTAAATAAAGCATGCCTCTGTGAATGTCGGTTTTGTCTTCTTTAGAGGCTTTCATGGTGGAACAGTCTAAATATTTTCTGTTTTGGAAAGGGTAAGCACTTACAGATTCTGCAGCATTTTGTTCCACTTTCATCACTTAATAAGGAATTTGTGAACCTTATGATAAAGAATTTATCACAGGTAAAGAAATTGCATTAATTGTAATGAAATATGCTTGCATGTCAAATTATTGTATTTATTCTTCTATATTCAAGTGACCAATGTATTTTGATATAATTTGTGTGCTTTTTGGTGCAATATTATATTCAGTATTCTTTATTCAAGAGTGAAGTAATTTGAATATTTGATGTGAAATACAGTGGACGCTGATTGCCTGGAAACTATGGGACGGTCAAATTACCATGAGATAGCTATAATTCAACACATCCAATTTTCATGAACACAAGAAAATTAACTTAATGTTTGCTTTTGTAAGATATTCATCCTTAATATTTGTCTACAGGATAAATATAAAAGTATGCTAGGTACAATTATGAAATTTCATAGGTGGATAGGTCTCATTGAAAGCAATTGCAGTGTATAACATCCTGAAGGAATCAATTCTGCTGATCATATTTGTTGAAGTATTGCCCTTTGTTGATTTTCATACTTAAATTTTTGTCCAGAGCTAAAAAACTCAAAAAGGCATACCAGATAGAATCCTGAAACTTCATTGTGGATAGATAATATTAAGGAGAAATGCAGTGCACAAGAACCATCAATCTTATTTATGGAGTTATTACCCTTTGTTGATTTTCAAACTTATTACCTATTTTCAAAATATGTTTTCCTGCTTCAGATGCTAGATGGCCACAGGTTGGCCCTTATGTTTTACAAACATCTCTTATTCAACCCATTTCCACACAATGGCCCTCTTTGGTAATGACTTTGGGGAAAAAATATATTGAAATTGACTTTAGAAAACATTGAAGAAATTGCTTGTGACAAGCAATTTCTTCATTTCTCACAATGTTTTCCACCAAAAAATGACCAAAATATGTAAAATTCTATTCACTCAGAATTGTCATCTGCAAAAAATTTGGATTTTGAGTGGTCTAAGTTTTTGCTGTCTGATAATGGATTAAAGGGGTTGTGACATGTTTTACAAGCAATTCTTATTTAATTATGAATAGAATCATGTATTTTTATACGCTGCCGGAGGCGGACGTATATTGGCGTCGTCTTCTCCATCTGTCGGTCCATCTGTCCATCTGTCCGTACGTCCGTCCACTTTTCTTGTCAACACAACTCCTCCTAAGTTTCTGGCTGGATCTTCTTGAAACTTGGTTAAGGTTATCACCTCAATTTGGTAGATGTGCATGAAGTAAGGATTTTATGGTTCATTGATTTTTGCCAGAGTTATGCCCCCTTCAATCTTAGTCTCTGGGGCTTAATGATATTTCATCCTTGCGAACGCAATTCCTTCCAGGGTTTTGACTGGATATTTATAAAAACCTTTTTCTGAACACAACTTTTTACAGGTTTTTGAGTGAATATTTATAAATCCTTGTCAATGTCATTTTTTTGTCTCAAGTTTTATAAGTGGCGGCGTATATTATGACCCTGGCACTCTTGTTCCATCTTTACTAGGTTAATGTAATTGTGCTATTACAGTAACTGCTTTACTTTATTTAATATCATTTTTATTCAACCTAGCTCTTTTTAGCGAGCCAGGACTTTAAGTCCAGGGAGCTAATGTCACAGCCCTAGTGTCGGCGTCCCGTCCTGTCCCGTCTTCACTCAAAAAAAAACTTTGACCTGGTCTATATCTCAAGCACTATTTGAGATACAGCCTTGATATTTCACACATGGATACCTCCTGCCAAGACCTTTCATTTGAGACTTTGACCTAGTGACCGTAATCTTGGAGTTTGACCTACTTTTAAAAAACTTTAATCTGGCCAATATCTCATGCGCTATTAATGATAGAGCATTGATATTTGACACATGGATACCTCCTGCCAAGACCTTTCATTAGGAACCATGACATTTGACCTTGTGACCTTGACCTTGGAGTTTGACCTACTTTTAAAAAACTTTAACCTGGCCTATATCTCATGCACTATCATAGATAGAGCCTTGATATTTCACATATGGATACCTCATGCCCTTGACCTTGAGACCATGACCTTTGACCTAGTGACCTTGACCTTTGACACTGGACTCCTTTTTTTGTGACTAGCTTTCCTATAGGCGAGCGTCATTGTCCGCTGACAACTCTTGTTATCATTTCTTAATGGTGACTTTGTGTTTCATAATCAACTTTGGGGTAACTTCGGATTCTTTCATAACGTTAGAAATCTCTTTTTTTGCCTATTCACAATGAAAATGAATTTTTCTTGCTGCAATAAATTGATAACATGTAGATGCTCATTTGATTGTCAAGATATCAAAAATTATTGTGATCTTATAATGTACACGAAATATTTCATAACATTATGTAGAGTTACAGATAAGAAGAGTTAAAGGTATTTTGAATTTGTAATTTCAAATCCACAATTTATGTTTTAGGTGCTTGTTTTACTTGTCTTGATCAGATGATTCCTATGAACACCCACAACATAGAGTTTGGTGAACAATAAATGCAATACTGCATTTCATAATGTCATCTGTCCTATCTGTAGCTCTAATTATGCACATTTTTTTTAACCCTTTCCCAAACAAGACCTGGTTTTGACGTCCCTAATAGAAAAGGCTTATGAAAACATTGAAACAAAAGAAGAAACTGCTGATAACCAGCAGTTTCTCCTTTTGTCTCAATATTTTCTGTACCATATTTACACAAATCCTTTCTTTAATAACATCCATTTTGTCATTTGTGGCAGGTTTTTTAGTGGATCACCTTAAAATTGTGACATTTGGGAAAGGGTTAAAATGTCACACGTCTGCGTCCACATCATGGCTGGAGCATGTCTAAAGATGGCCAGATCTACAGTATGTTATTGGACATGATGTGGACGTGGAATTGTATGTTACCAGAGGCTCCTTCTTTAGAGCGAGATTTTTTAAAAAAAAAATAAGAATATAAAGCATTTTTAATACCTAGATTCTGACAAGGTGTTCCAAATGACATCATTTGTATGAAGTATGGAGCATTACCATGGTACCATGAAGCATTCGGAACAACTCGGTCAATTCTCTTTTAAATTGTTTCTACAAAGTTAACCAAATGGTTCTGCACAAAGTATAGGGCAATAGCACCTCTCATTGAGCATCTTAAAAATCTTGCTCTAAAAATTGCTTTATCCTGAAACCTCTTAAATAATCTCAAGATATCTACAGAAAATCTCGTTCTAAAGAATGCGACTCTGGTCTTGAGATTGTTTTTTTGATTTATCCCTTCTGTTATGATTGTAGAGATTTTACATTCCCACATCGAGGCAGTTAAAGCGTATAGAATCTACCACACGGTCACCGATATACAGCCATTTTGGAGAGTCCATCTCAGGTAGGTCACAAACCAATCAATATATTGTTAATATTTAGCTGAGCCCTGATGGCTCAATTGGTAATGTCTATTAGTCTGTCAATCCAGGGGTCTTGAGTTCAAACCCTGGCTCCGCCAATATCCATCCTGACATTTGACATAAGTCACTTTGTCCTTCAGCAATAGCTATGAATCTTCTGTGCTAGAGCAGCTGGAGACTCAGTTTGGATATTGTTGTATTTCTGGTGAAGACAATGGTAGGAATCGTTTGTAACATGCTATGGCTGCTGCAATTTGACCACAATAATGTTAGAGTCAGAGCTCCAGTTAAGAGGGGGTGATGACTTTTCAAACTGCAATAATTCTGTTATTGTTCATCAAAGCCTATGTTGTGGGTACTCATTTGCATCGTCTCATCGAGACGATTCAAATGAGTAACCACAATATAGGGTTTGGAATTTGAATAACAAAGTTAAAATGTTTTCACCCCCACTTATCTGTAGCCTTGGTTAGAGTCATTAAACCCCAATTAATCAAAGTATATGTATGTTGATATATAATTCTGAATGCCTCTTATCATGACTTCATAGTAAATTTCAGCATCTGTCCAAAACACTTTTTAGCTCACCTGAGCACGAAGTGCTCGAGGTGAGTTATTGTGGTCACTTTTTGTCCGGCGTCCGTCCGTCTGTCCGTCCGTCTGTCAACATTTGGGGTGTTTACACTCTAGCATCCACAAAAGTTAGGCAATCTTGATCAAACTTGGCCAAAGCAAGTAGGACCATAAGCTCTTGGACAAGCTTGATTATGGGCCTGATCGGACCAGAATGTGCTGAGTTATCTGCCCTTGAATGTCAAAAAATGCTGTTTTTAAGTTTGTTTACACTCTAGCATCTACAATTATTGATCAATCAAGACAAAACTTGGGCATAATGTTGGGGACCATAAAATCTTGGATGAGTTCAATTTTCAGTCTGATCTGATCAGAAAGATTAGAGTTATGTGCCCTTGAATTGGACAAAATTGCCGTTTTCGACATTGTTTACACTCTAGAATCTACAATTATTAACAAATCAAGACAAAAATTGGACACTATGTTAGGGTCTATAAAATCTTGGATGAGTGTGATTTTCAGTCTGATCCGATCAGAGAGTCAAGAGTTAAGTGCCCTTGAATTTGACAAAATTGCCGTTTTCGACCTTGTTTACACTCTAGAATCTACAATTATTGACCAATGAAGACAAATCTTGGACACAATGTTGGATAGCATAAGATCTCGGATGAGTGTGATTTTCAGTCTGATCTCATCAGAAAGTCTAGAGTTATGGGCCCTTGAACTTGACAAAATAGCCGTTTTCGGCTGTTTTCGACCTTGTTTACACTCTAGAATCTACAATTATTAATCAATCAAGACAAAACTTGGACACAATGTTGGGGACCATAAGATCTCGGATAAGTTTGGTATGCAGATCTGGATAGAAAGACGTGAGTTATGTGCCCTTGAATTGGACAAAATTGCCATTTTTGGCTGTTTTCGACCTTGTTTACACTCTAGAATCTACAATTATTAACAAATAAAGACAAAAATTAGACACAATCTTGGGGACCATAAGATCTTAGATGAGTATGATTTTCAGTCTGATCTGATCAGAAAGTCAAGAGTTATGTGCCTTTGAATTTGACAAAATTGCCGTTTTCGACCTTGTTTACACTCTAGAATCTACAATTATTGACCAATGAAGACAAATCTTGGACACAATGTTGGGTAGCATAAGATCTCGGATGAGTGTGATTTTCAGTCTGATCTAATCAGAAAGTCTAGAGTTACGTGCCCTTGATCTTGACAAAATTGCTATTTTCGGCTGTTTTTGACATTGTTTACACTCAAGAATCTACAATTATTAATCAATCAAGAAAAGACCTGGGCACAATGTTGGGGACCATAAGAACTTGGTTGAGTGTGATTTTCAGTCTGATTTGACCAGAAAGATGAGAGATAGGTGCCTTTGAATTTGATAAAATTACCATTTTTGGCTGTTTATGTCCTTGTTTACACTCTAGAATCTACAATTATAAATATATCAAGACAAAACTTTAACACAATGTTGGAGACCATAAGATCTCGGATGAGTTTGATTTTTAGTCTGATCTGACTACTGACTAGATAGACGAGAGTTATGTGCCCTTGAATTTGATAAAATTGCCTTTTTTGGCTGTTGTCGACCTTGTTTACACTCTAGAATCTACAATTATTAAAAAAAAAAACAATGTTTGGCACCATAAGATCTCGGATGAGTTTGATTTTCACAACATTGTCGACCATAAGTTCATATTCAGTCTTAAAGTCATAAGTATTGATTGAATTGAACCCAAAGTGTTGCTCATATCATTTTGGTTCAGGTGAGCGATATAGGACCATCATGGTCCTCTTGTTTGTGCCTGCATTGCTTTGCACTGCATTTATCTAATGTCCTTTATTGATGTGTTCATAACTTCAATATAAAAAGATCAGTACATAAATACTTCTTAAAAGTGTTCTTATCCCTTCCCTAGGGACAACATTCAGGCTGGTTGAAAATCAAATCTATTGTAGATGTCAAATCTAATCTTACTGTCAGAAGGTTAACTGTCTTAAATTAGGTTGAAAATGTTGGAGAAAAGGCAGAAAATGCTGGTAATTTGAGCATTTTCTCATTTCGCCTCGATATAGTCTGTGCCATGTAATTTACAAATTTTATTTTCAGTAACATCTATTATGTTGTCTGCAGCAGCTTTCTTATTTGACCGTCCTTAAAATTTTGCTGTTTGGTAATGGGCTGTTTGATTTTATACCAAGTTTGATAATGATTCCAGGTGCCAGTACCATCAGGGGCTACAGATTGCAGAAAAAGTTTATTGAAGAATCTATAAACAAAGTGGACAAAAACTTGGTCTTCTACTTTGCTGGTATTGCTTCTAACAGGTTTGCTACTTTTTCTGTAGGCATTTTAGTTTAACGATTTTCCAAACAAGGCCTGGCTTTGACATCCTTTGTAGAAAATTTCAGAAAGTTTTTTGAGAAATAAGAAATTGCTGATCAGTGATCTTTGATAATTGATAAAGTCCACTTACAATCATTTTCTCAGAATTCTGTACCCCTGCCTCATTGTCTGTATTAATTCTCATGTGGATGAATTTGGACAGTAAAACTGTGCTCAACGTGACATTTTACGATCTTTTTTACATAAATTTTACTTTTATTCTATCTGAAAGAGCATCTTTTCTTATGAAAATTCTGAAAATTTCAAGTCAAAATATTGAACCATTTACGAGAAATATATATTTTTGTGCTAAAATAAAACAAATTGTTGTGGACAACAGTTCAGATTTATATAGAATTTGTCATTTCTGTCTCAAATTTAAAGGCATATTTTTCATTTATAAATAACAACTTCAAAAAACTGATAGCATTTCTACGCATTAGAAAAAACAATCTTTGCATCAATACATACTTTTAAAAAATGAAATAAATGTGAAATGTCACTTTAACAGAGGCAGTCAAATACTCACTGCAGTGTGTCTTTCCACTTAACTTGTAGATCTAGCATATTATTTCTTTACTTTTCAGATGGTTGGGATTCCGTTTAGAACTTCTCGGTAACCTGATTGTTCTAGCTGCTGCCATATTTGCTGTTGTGACACCTGGCAATACAGGTGGTTTGGTGGGGCTGTCTATATCATATGCTTTACAGGTGAGGGATACTTAATCCTTTCACAAACGGCAAAATTTTAGGGTGATCCACTTCAAAAACTGTCACAAATGACAATATGGGTGTTATTAAAGATAGGATTTGTGTAAAAAATGGCATAGAAAATATTGAGACAAAAGGAGAAACTGCTGGTTATCAGCAGTTTCTTCTTTTGTTTCAATGTTTTCCCAAGCCTTTTCTACTAGGGACGTCAAAACTAGGTCTTGTTTTGGAAAGGGTTAACCCTTTCCCAAATGGCATAATTTTAGCGGGATCCACTTCAAAAACTGCCAAAAATGACAAAATTGAAGGCATTAAAGATAGAATTTGTGTAGAATATAGTTTAGAAAATATTGAGTCAAAAGGAGAAACTGCTGGTTATCAGTAGTTTCTTCTTTTGTTTCAATGTTTTCCCAAGCCTTTTCTATTAGGGACGTCAAAACCTGGTCTTTTTGGGAAAGGTTTAGGGTAGTCTACCCCATTTGAACTTCTAGGTAATCTGATGGGGTTGTCTATATCATATGCTTTACAAGTAAGTGCTGGTTTACTTTAGTTTGTGAGAAACAACAGGAATCCATTGGTAGATGCTTCAGCTGGAGCTATATGACCAAAGTTGTTGAAAGCGGCATTCAACCCCAATCAAACAGTACTTTAGTATGGGAAACATCAAACAATACTTTAGTATGGGAAACATTTGAGGAAAGGTGGGAAAGAATTGGGGGTTTCATTTGATATGTGTTTCCCTTTTACAAGACTAATCTTGTTAACTCTTTCCAAAACAAGATTTGGTTTTGACGTCCCTGATCAAAAAAGCTTGGGAAAATATTGAGACAAAAGAAGAAACTATTGATAATCAGCAGTTTCTCCTTTTGCCTTTATATTTTCTGTGCTATATTTTACACTAAACCAATCTTCATTTATCTAAATTTTGTCGTCTGCAGCAGCTTTCCAATTGGACCACCCAAAAATTTTGTCACTTGGGAAAGGCTTAAGCAAATGACTAATATCAAGGTCATGTGTTTCGAAGTTTACAGGATAAAAGACAACCCATGATTAGTATAACATGTATAGTCCAGCAAGATTAACAAGAGACAAATTAATTTTCATTATTGATTAAGTCTGTTAGTTCAGTGTCTAAAGAAAACATTACCAAAGCGGGGTCATTACATATGCAGATGCCCTGGGTTTTATTTACAGGGTGTATAGGTTTAGTTCATAAAACATGCATTATGTATGTATGAAGAAAAAGAAAAAAATTCTTACAAATAGTTAAATACAGTTACAGTTAGTAAAGTTAGAGTTGGAAAGGGTTGACTGTAGGGGTGGAGGAGGCCAACATTTTCATAAATTATCGTGCAAAATATGGTAAACATAAGTCAGGGAAATTTGATTTTAGTCAGGGAAAAGTCAGGGAATTTTGCTTTGCTCAAACTGTGGACACCCTGTTTAATCTTGCTGGACTATATCTTCTACTTTTAAAAAACTTGATTATTTGTTTGCAATTGCAAAAGCACCACAAGTAATGTAAAGTAAAATGTGAATTCTCTTATGCTATTGGTAATGAATCTTTTGAAAGAGTTTACATGCAAGAAACAATTATGATGCCACCTGCTATTTCTGAACCCCTCCTTTAACCCTTTCCCAAACAGCAGAATTTTATGGTGATCCAATTCAAAAGTTGCTCCAGATGACAAAAATAGTGTTGATAAATATTGGATTTGTGTACAATAAAGCATAAGAAATATTGAGACAAAAGGAGAAACTGTTGGTTATCAGCAGTTTCTTCTTTTGTCTCAATGTTTTCCCAAGCATTTTCTAGATCTATTAGGGACGTCAAAACCCATCTTGTTTGGGAAAGAGTTAAGTTAACATAACTATAAATATGTAATGTTTTCTGCAGGTGACTGGAGCCCTGAACTTCCTGGTGAGAAACACAAGTGATGTAGAGACTAATGTTGTATCTATAGAGAGAGTGAAGGAATATACAGAGGCTAATACAGAGGTAATGTAGATTTATACTAGTTGATATGTTACACCTAAACTTCCTGGTGAGAAACACGAGTGATGTAGAGACTAATGTTGTATCTATAGAGAGAGTCAAGGAATATACAGAGGCTAATACAGAGGTAATGTAGATTTATACTAGTTGATATGTTACACCTAAACTTCCTGGTGAGAAACACGAGTGATGTAGAGACTAATGTTGTATCTATAGAGAGAGTGAAGGAATATACAGAGGCTAATACAGAGGTAATGTAGATTTATACTAGTTGATATGTTACACCTAACTTTCCTGGTGAGAAACACGAGTGATGTGGAGACTAATGTTGTATCTATAGAGAGAGTGAAGGAATACACAGAGGCTAATACAGAGGTAATGTAGATTTATACTAGTTGATATGTTACACCTAAACTTCTTGGTGAGAAACACGAGTGATGTGGAGACTAATGTTGTATCTATAGAGAGAGTCAAGGAATATACAGAGGCTAATACAGAGGTAATGTAGATTTATACTAGTTGATATGTTACACCTAAACTTCTTGGTGAGAAACACAAGTGATGTAGAGACTAATGTTGTATCTATAGAGAGAGTGAAAGAATATACAGAGGCTAATACAGAGGTAATGTAGATTTATACTAGTTGATATGTTACACCTAACTTTCCTGGTGAGAAACACGAGTGATGTAGAGACTAATGTTGTATCTATAGAGAGAGTGAAAGAATATACAGAGGCTAATACAGAGGTAATGTAGATTTATACTAGTTGATATGTTACACCTAAACTTCTTGGTGAGAAACACGAGTGATGTGGAGACTAATGTTGTATCTATAGAGAGAGTGAAGGAATACACAGAGGCTAATACAGAGGTAATGTAGATTTATACTAGTTGATATGTTACACCTAAACTTCCTGGTGAGAAACACAAGTGATGTAGAGACTAATGTTGTATCTATAGAGAGAGTGAAGGAATATACAGAGGCTAATACAGAGGTAATGTAGATTTATACTAGTTGATATGTTACACTTAAACTTCCTGGTGAGAAACACGAGTGATGTAGAGACTAATGTTGTATCTATAGAGAGAGTGAAGGAATATACAGAGGCTAATACAGAGGTAATGTAGATTTATACTAGTTGATATGTTACACCTAAACTTCCTGGTGAGAAACACGAGTGATGTAGAGACTAATGTTGTATCTATAGAGAGAGTGAAGGAATATACAGAGGCTAATACAGAGGTAATGTAGATTTATACTAGTTGATATGTTACACTTAAACTTCCTGGTGAGAAACACGAGTGATGTAGAGACTAATGTTGTATCTATAGAGAGAGTGAAGGAATATACAGAGGCTAATACAGAGGTAATGTAGATTTATACTAGTTGATATGTTACACCTAAACTTCTTGGTGAGAAACACGAGTGATGTAGAGACTAATGTTGTATCTATAGAGAGAGTGAAGGAATACACAGAGGCTAATACAGAGGTAATGTAGATTTATACTAGTTGATATGTTACACCTAAACTTCTTGGTGAGAAACACGAGTGATGTGGAGACTAATGTTGTATCTATAGAGAGAGTGAAGGAATATACAGAGGCTAATACAGAGGTAATGTAGATTTATACTAGTTGATATGTTACACCTGAACATCCTGGTGAGAAACACGAGTGATGTAGAGACTAATGTTGTATCTATAGAGAGAGTGAAGGAATATACAGAGGCTAATACAGAGGTAATGTAGATTTATACTACTTGATATGTTACACCTCAGTTTCCTGGTGAGAAACACGAGTGATGTAGAGACTAATGTTGTATCTATAGAGAGAGTGAAGGAATATACAGAGGCTAATACAGAGGTAATGTAGATTTATACTAGTTGATATGTTACACCTAAACTTCTTGGTGAGAAACACGAGTGATGTAGAGACTAATGTTGTATCTATAGAGAGAGTCAAGGAATATACAGAGGCTAATACAGAGGGAATGTAGATTTATACTAGTTGATATGTTACACCTAAACTTCTTGGTGAGAAACACGAGTGATGTGGAGACTAATGTTGTATCTATAGAGAGAGTGAAGGAATATACAGAGGCTAATACAGAGGTAATGTAGATTTATACTAGTTGATATGTTACACCTAAACTTCCTGGTGAGAAACACAAGTGATGTAGAGACTAATGTTGTATCTATAGAGAGAGTGAAGGAATATACAGAGGCTAATACAGAGGTAATGTAGATTTATACTAGTTGATATGTTACACCTAAACTTCTTGGTGAGAAACACGAGTGATGTAGAGACTAATGTTGTATCTATAGAGAGAGTGAAGGAATATACAGAGGCTAATACAGAGGTAATGTAGATTTATACTAGTTGATATGTTACACCTAAACTTCTTGGTGAGAAACACAAGTGATGTAGAGACTAATGTTGTATCTATAGAGAGAGTGAAGGAATATACAGAGGCTAATACAGAGGTAATGTAGATTTATACTAGTTGATATGTTACACCTAAACTTCTTGGTGAGAAACACGAGTGATGTGGAGACTAATGTTGTATCTATAGAGAGAGTGAAGGAATATACAGAGGCTAATACAGAGGTAATGTAGATTTATACTAGTTGATATGTTACACCTAAACTTCTTGGTGAGAAACACGAGTGATTTGGAGACTAATGTTGTATCTATAGAGAGAGTGAAGGAATATACAGAGGCTAATACAGAGGTAATGTAGATTTATACTAGTTGATATGTTACACCTAAACTTCTTGGTGAGAAACACAAGTGATGTAGAGACTAATGTTGTATCTATAGAGAGAGTCAAGGAATATACAGAGGCTAATACAGAGGTAATGTAGATTTATACTAGTTGATATGTTACACCTAAACTTCCTGGTGAGAAACACGAGTGATGTAGAGACTAATGTTGTATCTATAGAGAGAGTGAAGGAATATACAGAGGCTAATACAGAGGTAATGTAGATTTATACTAGTTGATATGTTACACCTAAACTTCTTGGTGAGAAACACAAGTGATGTAGAGACTAATGTTGTATCTATAGAGAGAGTGAAGGAATATACAGAGGCTAATACAGAGGTAATGTAGATTTATACTAGTTGATATGTTACACCTAAACTTCCTGGTGAGAAACACAAGTGATGTAGAGACTAATGTTGTATCTATAGAGAGAGTGAAGGAATATACAGAGGCTAATACAGAGGTAATGTAGATTTATACTAGTTGATATGTTACACCTAAACTTCCTGGTGAGAAACACGAGTGATGTAGAGACTAATGTTGTATCTATAGAGAGAGTGAAGGAATATACAGAGGCTAATACAGAGGTAATGTAGATTTATACTAGTTGATATGTTACACCTAAACTTCCTGGTGAGAAACACAAGTGATGTAGAGACTAATGTTGTATCTATAGAGAGAGTGAAAGAATATACAGAGGCTAATACAGAGGTAATGTAGATTTATACTAGTTGATATGTTACACCTAACTTTCCTGGTGAGAAACACGAGTGATGTAGAGACTAATGTTGTATCTATAGAGAGAGTGAAAGAATATACAGAGGCTAATACAGAGGTAATGTAGATTTATACTAGTTGATATGTTACACCTAAACTTCTTGGTGAGAAACACGAGTGATGTGGAGACTAATGTTGTATCTATAGAGAGAGTGAAGGAATACACAGAGGCTAATACAGAGGTAATGTAGATTTATACTAGTTGATATGTTACACCTAAACTTCCTGGTGAGAAACACAAGTGATGTAGAGACTAATGTTGTATCTATAGAGAGAGTGAAGGAATATACAGAGGCTAATACAGAGGTAATGTAGATTTATACTAGTTGATATGTTACACCTAAACTTCCTGGTGAGAAACACGAGTGATGTAGAGACTAATGTTGTATCTATAGAGAGAGTCAAGGAATATACAGAGGCTAATACAGAGGTAATGTAGATTTATACTAGTTGATATGTTACACCTAAACTTCCTGGTGAGAAACACGAGTGATGTAGAGACTAATGTTGTATCTATAGAGAGAGTGAAGGAATATACAGAGGCTAATACAGAGGTAATGTAGATTTATACTAGTTGATATGTTACACCTGAACATCCTGGTGAGAAACACAAGTGATGTAGAGACTAATGTTGTATCTATAGAGAGAGTGAAGGAATACACAGAGGCTAATACAGAGGTAATGTAGATTTATACTAGTTGATATGTTACACCTCAGTTTCCTGGTGAGAAACACGAGTGATGTAGAGACTAATGTTGTATCTATAGAGAGAGTGAAGGAATATACAGAGGCTAATACAGAGGTAATGTAGATTTATACTAGTTGATATGTTACACCTAAACTTCTTGGTGAGAAACACAAGTGATGTAGAGACTAATGTTGTATCTATAGAGAGAGTGAAGGAATATACAGAGGCTAATACAGAGGTAATGTAGATTTATACTAGTTGATATGTTACACCTAAACTTCTTGGTGAGAAACACGAGTGATGTGGAGACTAATGTTGTATCTATAGAGAGAGTCAAGGAATATACAGAGGCTAATACAGAGGTAATGTAGATTTATACTAGTTGATATGTTACACCTAAACTTCTTGGTGAGAAACACGAGTGATGTGGAGACTAATGTTGTATCTATAGAGAGAGTCAAGGAATATACAGAGGCTAATACAGAGGTAATGTAGATTTATACTAGTTGATATGTTACACCTAAACTTCCTGGTGAGAAACACAAGTGATGTAGAGACTAATGTTGTATCTATAGAGAGAGTCAAGGAATATACAGAGGCTAATACAGAGGTAATGTAGATTTATACTAGTTGATATGTTACACCTAAACTTCCTGGTGAGAAACACGAGTGATGTGGAGACTAATGTTGTATCTATAGAGAGAGTGAAGGAATATACAGAGGCTAATACAGAGGTAATGTAGATTTATACTAGTTGATATGTTACACCTAAACTTCTTGGTGAGAAACACGAGTGATGTAGAGACTAATGTTGTATCTATAGAGAGAGTGAAAGAATATACAGAGGCTAATACAGAGGTAATGTAGATTTATACTAGTTGATATGTTACACCTAAACTTCCTGGTGAGAAACACGAGTGATGTAGAGACTAATGTTGTATCTATAGAGAGAGTGAAGGAATATACAGAGGCTAATACAGAGGTAATGTAGATTTATACTAGTTGATATGTTACACCTAAACTTCTTGGTGAGAAACACAAGTGATGTAGAGACTAATGTTGTATCTATAGAGAGAGTGAAGGAATATACAGAGGCTAATACAGAGGTAATGTAGATTTATACTAGTTGATATGTTACACCTAAACTTCCTGGTGAGAAACACAAGTGATGTAGAGACTAATGTTGTATCTATAGAGAGAGTGAAGGAATATACAGAGGCTAATACAGAGGTAATGTAGATTTATACTAGTTGATATGTTACACCTAAACTTCCTGGTGAGAAACACGAGTGATGTAGAGACTAATGTTGTATCTATAGAGAGAGTGAAGGAATATACAGAGGCTAATACAGAGGTAATGTAGATTTATACTAGTTGATATGTTACACCTAAACTTCCTGGTGAGAAACACAAGTGATGTAGAGACTAATGTTGTATCTATAGAGAGAGTGAAAGAATATACAGAGGCTAATACAGAGGTAATGTAGATTTATACTAGTTGATATGTTACACCTAACTTTCCTGGTGAGAAACACGAGTGATGTAGAGACTAATGTTGTATCTATAGAGAGAGTGAAAGAATATACAGAGGCTAATACAGAGGTAATGTAGATTTATACTAGTTGATATGTTACACCTAAACTTCTTGGTGAGAAACACGAGTGATGTGGAGACTAATGTTGTATCTATAGAGAGAGTGAAGGAATACACAGAGGCTAATACAGAGGTAATGTAGATTTATACTAGTTGATATGTTACACCTAAACTTCCTGGTGAGAAACACAAGTGATGTAGAGACTAATGTTGTATCTATAGAGAGAGTGAAGGAATATACAGAGGCTAATACAGAGGTAATGTAGATTTATACTAGTTGATATGTTACACCTAAACTTCCTGGTGAGAAACACGAGTGATGTAGAGACTAATGTTGTATCTATAGAGAGAGTCAAGGAATATACAGAGGCTAATACAGAGGTAATGTAGATTTATACTAGTTGATATGTTACACCTAAACTTCCTGGTGAGAAACACGAGTGATGTAGAGACTAATGTTGTATCTATAGAGAGAGTGAAGGAATATACAGAGGCTAATACAGAGGTAATGTAGATTTATACTAGTTGATATGTTACACCTGAACATCCTGGTGAGAAACACAAGTGATGTAGAGACTAATGTTGTATCTATAGAGAGAGTGAAGGAATACACAGAGGCTAATACAGAGGTAATGTAGATTTATACTAGTTGATATGTTACACCTCAGTTTCCTGGTGAGAAACACGAGTGATGTAGAGACTAATGTTGTATCTATAGAGAGAGTGAAGGAATATACAGAGGCTAATACAGAGGTAATGTAGATTTATACTAGTTGATATGTTACACCTAAACTTCTTGGTGAGAAACACAAGTGATGTAGAGACTAATGTTGTATCTATAGAGAGAGTGAAGGAATATACAGAGGCTAATACAGAGGTAATGTAGATTTATACTAGTTGATATGTTACACCTAAACTTCTTGGTGAGAAACACGAGTGATGTGGAGACTAATGTTGTATCTATAGAGAGAGTCAAGGAATATACAGAGGCTAATACAGAGGTAATGTAGATTTATACTAGTTGATATGTTACACCTAAACTTCTTGGTGAGAAACACGAGTGATTTGGAGACTAATGTTGTATCTATAGAGAGAGTGAAGGAATATACAGAGGCTAATACAGAGGTAATGTAGATTTATACTAGTTGATATGTTACACCTAAACTTCTTGGTGAGAAACACGAGTGATGTAGAGACTAATGTTGTATCTATAGAGAGAGTCAAGGAATATACAGAGGCTAATACAGAGGTAATGTAGATTTATACTAGTTGATATGTTACACCTAAACTTCCTGGTGAGAAACACAAGTGATGTAGAGACTAATGTTGTATCTATAGAGAGAGTGAAGGAATATACAGAGGCTAATACAGAGGTAATGTAGATTTATACTAGTTGATATGTTACACCTAAACTTCTTGGTGAGAAACACGAGTGATGTGGAGACTAATGTTGTATCTATAGAGAGAGTCAAGGAATATACAGAGGCTAATACAGAGGTAATGTAGATTTATACTAGTTGATATGTTACACCTAAACTTCCTGGTGAGAAACACAAGTGATGTAGAGACTAATGTTGTATCTATAGAGAGAGTCAAGGAATATACAGAGGCTAATACAGAGGTAATGTAGATTTATACTAGTTGATATGTTACACCTAAACTTCCTGGTGAGAAACACGAGTGATGTAGAGACTAATGTTGTATCTATAGAGAGAGTGAAGGAATATACAGAGGCTAATACAGAGGTAATGTAGATTTATACTAGTTGATATGTTACACCTGAACTTCTTGGTGAGAAACACGAGTGATGTAGAGACTAATGTTGTATCTATAGAGAGAGTGAAGGAATATACAGAGGCTAATACAGAGGTAATGTAGATTTATACTAGTTGATATGTTACACTTAAACTTCCTGGTGAGAAACACAAGTGATGTAGAGACTAATGTTGTATCTATAGAGAGAGTGAAAGAATATACAGAGGCTAATACAGAGGTAATGTAGATTTATACTAGTTGATATGTTACACCTAAACTTCTTGGTGAGAAACACAAGTGATGTAGAGACTAATGTTGTATCTATAGAGAGAGTGAAGGAATATACAGAGGCTAATACAGAGGTAATGTAGATTTATACTAGTTGATATGTTACACCTAAATTTCCTGGTGAGAAACACAAGTGATGTAGAGACTAATGTTGTATCTATAGAGAGAGTCAAGGAATATACAGAGGCTAATACAGAGGTAATGTAGATTTATACTAGTTGATATGTTACACCTAAACTTCTTGGTGAGAAACACGAGTGATGTGGAGACTAATGTTGTATCTATAGAGAGAGTCAAGGAATATACAGAGGCTAATACAGAGGTAATGTAGATTTATACTAGTTGATATGTTACACCTAAACTTCTTGGTGAGAAACACGAGTGATTTGGAGACTAATGTTGTATCTATAGAGAGAGTGAAGGAATATACAGAGGCTAATACAGAGGTAATGTAGATTTATACTAGTTGATATGTTACACCTAAACTTCCTGGTGAGAAACACGAGTGATGTAGATACTAATGTTGTATCTGTAGAGAGAGTCAAGGAATTTACTGAGGCTAATACATGGGTAATGTAGATTTATACTACTTGATATGTTACACCTAAACTTCCTGGTAAGAAACACGAGTGATGTAGAGACTAATGTTGTATCTATAGAGAGAGTGAAGGAATATACAGAGGCTAATACAGAGGTAATGTAGATTTATACTAGTTGATATGTTACACCTAAACTTCTTGGTGAGAAACACAAGTGATGTAGAGACTAATGTTGTATCTATAGAGAGAGTGAAGGAATATACAGAGGCTAATACAGAGGTAATGTAGATTTATACTAGTTGATATGTTACACCTAAACTTCTTGGTGAGAAACACGAGTGATGTGGAGACTAATGTTGTATCTATAGAGAGAGTGAAGGAATATACAGAGGCTAATACAGAGGTAATGTAGATTTATACTAGTTGATATGTTACACCTAAACTTCTTGGTGAGAAACACGAGTTATGTGGAGACTAATGTTGTATCTATAGAGAGAGTGAAGGAATATACAGAGGCTAATACAGAGGTAATGTAGATTTATACTAGTTGATATGTTACACCTGAACTTCCTGGTGAGAAACACAAGTGATGTAGAGACTAATGTTGTATCTATAGAGAGAGTGAAGGAATATACAGAGGCTAATACAGAGGTAATGTAGATTTATACTAGTTGATATGTTACACCTAAACTTCTTGGTGAGAAACACAAGTGATGTAGAGACTAATGTTGTATCTATAGAGAGAGTGAAGGAATACACAGAGGCTAATACAGAGGTAATGTAGATTTATACTAGTTGATATGTTACACCTAAACTTCTTGGTGAGAAACACAAGTGATGTAGAGACTAATGTTGTATCTATAGAGAGAGTGAAGGAATATACAGAGGCTAATACAGAGGTAATGTAGATTTATACTAGTTGATATGTTACACCTAAACTTCTTGGTGAGAAACACGAGTGATGTAGAGACTAATGTTGTATCTATAGAGAGAGTGAAAGAATATACAGAGGCTAATACAGAGGTAATGTAGATTTATACTAGTTGATATGTTACACCTAAACTTCCTGGTGAGAAACACAAGTGATGTAGAGACTAATGTTGTATCTATAGAGAGAGTGAAGGAATACACAGAGGCTAATACAGAGGTAATGTAGATTTATACTAGTTGATATGTTACACCTAAACTTCTTGGTGAGAAACACGAGTGATGTAGAGACTAATGTTGTATCTATAGAGAGAGACAAGGAATATACAGAGGCTAATACAGAGGTAATATAGATTTATACTAGTTGATATGTTACACTTAAACTTCCTGGTGAGAAACACGAGTGATGTAGAGACTAATGTTGTATCTATAGAGAGAGTGAAGGAATATACAGAGGCTAATACAGAGGTAATGTAGATTTATACTAGTTGATATGTTACACGTGAACTTCTTGGTGAGAAACACAAGTGATGTAGAGACTAATGTTGTATCTATAGAGAGAGTGAAGGAATATACAGAGGCTAATACAGAGGTAATGTAGATTTATACTAGTTGATATGTTACACTTAAACTTCCTGGTGAGAAACACGAGTGATGTAGAGACTAATGTTGTATCTATAGAGAGAGTCAAGGAATATACAGAGGCTAATACAGAGGTAATGTAGATTTATACTAGTTGATATGTTACACCTGAACTTCTTGGTGAGAAACACAAGTGATGTAGAGACTAATGTTGTATCTATAGAGAGAGTGAAGGAATATACAGAGGCTAATACAGAGGTAATGTAGATTTATACTAGTTGATATGTTACACTTAAACTTCCTGGTGAGAAACACGAGTGATGTAGAGACTAATGTTGTATCTATAGAGAGAGTGAAAGAATATACAGAGGCTAATACAGAGGTAATGTAGATTTATACTACTTGATATGTTACACCTCAGTTTCCTGGTGAGAAACACGAGTGATGTAGAGACTAATGTTGTATCTATAGAGAGAGTGAAGGAATATACAGAGGCTAATACAGAGGTAATGTAGATTTATACTACTTGATATGTTACACCTAAATTTCCTGGTAAGAAACACGAGTGATGTGGAGACTAATGTTGTATCTATAGAGAGAGTCAAGGAATACACAGAGGCTAATACAGAGGTAATGTAGATTTATACTACTTGATATGTTACACCTGAACTTCTTGGTGAGAAACACAAGTGATGTAGAGACTAATGTTGTATCTATAGAGAGAGTGAAGGAATATACAGAGGCTAATACAGAGGTAATGTAGATTTATACTAGTTGATATGTTACACCTAAATTTCCTGGTGAGAAACACAAGTGATGTAGAGACTAATGTTGTATCTATAGAGAGTGAAGGAATATACAGAGGCTAATATAGAGGTAATGTAGATTTATACTAGTTGATATGTTACACCTAAACTTCCTGGTAAGAAACACAAGTGATGTAGAGACTAATGTTGTATCTATAGAGAGAGTGAAGGAGTATACAGAGGCTAATACAGAGGTAATGTAGATTTATACTACTTGATATGTTACACCTAAACTTCCTGGTGAGAAACACGAGTGATGTAGAGACTAATGTTGTATCTATAGAGAGTGAAGGAATATACAGAGGCTAATACAGAGGTAATGTAGATTTATACTAGTTGATATGTTACACCTGAACTTCCTGGTGAGAAACACGAGTGATGTAGATACTAATGTTGTATCTGTAGAGAGAGTCAAGGAATTTACAGAGGCTAATACATGGGTAATGTAGATTTATACTACTTGATATGTTACACCTAAACTTCCTGGTAAGAAACACGAGTGATGTAGAGACTAATGTTGTATCTATAGAGAGAGTCAAGGAATACACAGAGGCTAATACAGAGGTAATGTAGATTTATACTCGTTGATATGTTACACCTAAACTTCCTGGTGAGAAACACGAGTGATGTAGAGACTAATGTTGTATCTATAGAGAGAGTGAAGGAATATACAGAGGCTAATACAGAGGTAATGTAGATTTATACTACTTGATATGTTACACCTAAACTTCCTGGTGAGAAACACAAGTGATGTAGAGACTAATGTTGTATCTATAGAGAGTGAAGGAATATACAGAGGCTAATACAGAGGTAATGTAGATTTATACTAGTTGATATGTTACACCTTAACTTCCTGGTAAGAAACACGAGTGATGTGGAGACTAATGTTGTATCTATAGAGAGAGTGAAGGAATACACAGAGGCTAATACAGAGGTAATGTAGATTTATACTAGTTGATATGTTACACCTAAACTTCTTGGTGAGAAACACAAGTGATGTAGAGACTAATGTTGTATCTATAGAGAGAGTGAAGGAATATACAGAGGCTAATACAGAGGTAATGTAGATTTATACTAGTTGATATGTTACACCTAAACTTCCTGGTGAGAAACACGAGTGATGTAGAGACTAATGTTGTATCTATAGAGAGAGTGAAGGAATATACAGAGGCTAATACAGAGGTAATGTAGATTTATACTAGTTGATATGTTACACCTAAACTTCTTGGTGAGAAACACGAGTGATGTGGAGACTAATGTTGTATCTATAGACAGAGTGAAGGAATACACAGAGGCTAATACAGAGGTAATGTAGATTTATACTAGTTGATATGTTACACCTAAACTTCTTGGTGAGAAACACAAGTGATGTGGAGACTAATGTTGTATCTATAGAGAGAGTGAAGGAATATACAGAGGCTAATACAGAGGTAATGTAGATTTATACTAGTTGATATGTTACACCTAAACTTCCTTTTGAGAAACACAAGTGATGTAGAGACTAATGTTGTATCTATAGAGAGAGTGAAGGAATATACAGAGGCTAATACAGAGGTAATGTAGATTTATACTAGTTGATATGTTACACCTAAACTTCTTGGTGAGAAACACAAGTGATGTAGAGACTAATGTTGTATCTATAGAGAGAGTGAAAGAATATACAGAGGCTAATACAGAGGTAATGTAGATTTATACTAGTTGATATGTTACACCTTAACTTCCTGGTGAGAAACACAAGTGATGTAGAGACTAATGTTGTATCTATAGAGAGAGTCAAGGAATACACAGAGGCTAATACAGAGGTAATGTAGATTTATACTAGTTGATATGTTACACCTAAACTTCTTGGTGAGAAACACGAGTGATGTAGAGACTAATGTTGTATCTATAGAGAGAGTGAAGGAATATACAGAGGCTAATACAGAGGTAATGTAGATTTATACTAGTTGATATGTTACACCTAAACTTCTTGGTGAGAAACACAAGTGATGTAGAGACTAATGTTGTATCTATAGAGAGAGTGAAAGAATATACAGAGGCTAATACAGAGGTAATGTAAATTTATACTAGTTGATATGTTACACCTTAACTTCCTGGTGAGAAACACAAGTGATGTAGAGACTAATGTTGTATCTATAGAGAGAGTCAAGGAATACACAGAGGCTAATACAGAGGTAATGTAGATTTATACTAGTTGATATGTTACACTTAAACTTCTTGGTGAGAAACACGAGTGATGTAGAGACTAATGTTGTATCTATAGAGAGAGTGAAGGAATATACAGAGGCTAATACAGAGGTAATGTAGATTTATACTAGTTGATATGTTACACCTAAACTTCTTGGAGAGAAACACAAGTGATGTAGAGACTAATGTTGTATCTATAGAGAGAGTGAAGGAATATACAGAGGCTAATACAGAGGTAATGTAGATTTATACTAGTTGATATGTTACACCTAAACTTCTTGGTGAGAAACACGAGTGATGTAGAGACTAATGTTGTATCTATAGAGAGAGTGAAGGAATATACAGAGGCTAATACAGAGGTAATGTAGATTTATACTAGTTGATATGTTACACCTAAACTTCCTGGTGAGAAACACGAGTGATGTAGAGACTAATGTTGTATCTTTAGAGAGAGTGAAGGAATATACAGAGGCTAATACAGAGGTAATGTAGATTTATACTAGTTGATATGTTACACCTAAACTTCCTGGTGAGAAACACGAGTGATGTAGAGACTAATGTTGTATCTATAGAGAGAGTGAAGGAATATACAGAGGCTAATACAGAGGTAATGTAGATTTATACTAGTTGATATGTTACACCTAAACTTCTTGGTGAGAAACACGAGTGATGTAGAGACTAATGTTGTATCTATAGAGAGAGTGAAGGAATACACAGAGGCTAATACAGAGGTAATGCAGATTTATACTAGTTGATATGTTACACCTAAACTTCCTGGTGAGAAACACGAGTGATGTGGAGACTAATGTTGTATCTATAGAGAGAGTGAAGGAATATACAGAGGCTAATACAGAGGTAATGTAGATATATACTAGTTGATATGTTACACCTAAACTTCCTGGTGAGAAACACGAGTGATGTGGAGACTAATGTTGTATCTATAGAGAGAGTGAAGGAATATACAGAGGCTAATACAGAGGTAATGTAGATTTATACTAGTTGATATGTTACACCTAAACTTCCTGGTGAGAAACACGAGTGATGTGGAGACTAATGTTGTATCTATAGAGAGAGTGAAGGAATATACAGAGGCTAATACAGAGGTAATGTAGATTTATACTAGTTGATATGTTACACCTAAACTTCCTGGTGAGAAACACGAGTGATGTAGAGACTAATGTTGTATCTATAGAGAGAGTGAAGGAATATACAGAGGCTAATACAGAGGTAATGTAGATTTATACTAGTTGATATGTTACACCTAAACTTCCTGGTGAGAAACACGAGTGATGTAGAGACTAATGTTGTATCTATAGAGAGAGTGAAGGAATATACAGAGGCTAATACAGAGGTAATGTAGATTTATACTAGTTGATATGTTACACTTAAACTTCCTGGTGAGAAACACAAGTGATGTAGAGACTAATGTTGTATCTATAGAGAGAGTGAAGGAATATACAGAGGCTAATACAGAGGTAATGTAGATTTATACTAGTTGATATGTTACACCTAAACTTCCTGGTGAGAAACACAAGTGATGTAGAGACTAATGTTGTATCTATAGAGAGTGAAGGAATATACAGAGGCTAATACAGAGGTAATGTAGATTTATACTAGTTGATATGTTACACCTAACTTTCCTGGTGAGAAACACAAGTGATGTAGAGACTAATGTTGTATCTATAGAGAGAGTGAAGGAATATACAGAGGCTAATACAGAGGTAATGTAGATTTATACTAGTTGATATGTTACACCTGAACATCCTGGTGAGAAACACGAGTGATGTAGAGACTAATGTTGTATCTATAGAGAGAGTGAAGGAATATACAGAGGCTAATACAGAGGTAATGTAGATTTATACTAGTTGATATGTTACACCTCAGTTTCCTGGTGAGAAACACAAGTGATGTAGAGACTAATGTTGTATCTATAGAGAGAGTGAAGGAATATACAGAGGCTAATACAGAGGTAATGTAGATTTATACTAGTTGATATGTTACACCTAAACTTCCTGGTGAGAAACACGAGTGATGTAGAGACTAATGTTGTATCTATAGAGAGAGTGAAGGAATACACAGAGGCTAATACAGAGGTAATGTAGATTTATACTAGTTGATATGTTACACCTAAACTTCTTGGTGAGAAACACGAGTGATGTGGAGACTAATGTTGTATCTATAGAGAGAGTCAAGGAATATACAGAGGCTAATACAGAGGTAATGTAGATTTATACTAGTTGATATGTTACACCTAAACTTCTTGGTGAGAAACACGAGTGATGTGGAGACTAATGTTGTATCTATAGAGAGAGTGAAGGAATATACAGAGGCTAATACAGAGGTAATGTAGATTTATACTAGTTGATATGTTACACTTAAACTTCCTGGTGAGAAACACAAGTGATGTAGAGACTAATGTTGAATCTATAGAGAGAGTGAAGGAATATACAGAGGCTAATACAGAGGTAATGTAGATTTATACTAGTTGATATGTTACACCTCAGTTTCCTGGTGAGAAACACAAGTGATGTAGAGACTAATGTTGTATCTATAGAGAGAGTGACGGAATATACAGAGGCTAATACAGAGGTAATGTAGATTTATACTAGTTGATATGTTACACCTAAACTTCCTGGTGAGAAACACGAGTGATGTAGAGACTAATGTTGTATCTATAGAGAGTGAAGGAATATACAGAGGCTAATACAGAGGTAATGTAGATTTATACTAGTTGATATGTTACACCTAACTTTCCTGGTGAGAAACACAAGTGATGTAGAGACTAATGTTGTATCTATAGAGAGAGTGAAGGAATATACAGAGGCTAATACAGAGGTAATGTAGATTTATACTAGTTGATATGTTACACCTCAGTTTCCTGGTGAGAAACACAAGTGATGTAGAGACTAATGTTGTATCTATAGAGAGAGTGAAGGAATATACAGAGGCTAATACAGAGGTAATGTAGATTTATACTAGTTGATATGTTACACCTAAACTTCCTGGTGAGAAACACGAGTGATGTAGAGACTAATGTTGTATCTATAGAGAGAGTGAAGGAATACACAGAGGCTAATACAGAGGTAATGTAGATTTATACTAGTTGATATGTTACACCTAAACTTCTTGGTGAGAAACACGAATGATGTGGAGACTAATGTTGTATCTATAGAGAGAGTGAAGGAATATACAGAGGCTAATACAGAGGTAATGTAGATTTATACTAGTTGATATGTTACACTTAAACTTCTTGGTGAGAAACACGAGTGATGTAGAGACTAATGTTGTATCTATAGAGAGAGTCAAGGAATATACAGAGGCTAATACAGAGGTAATGTAGATTTACACTAGTTGATATGTTACACTTAAACTTCTTGGTGAGAAACACGAGTGATGTGGAGACTAATGTTGTATCTATAGAGAGAGTGAAGGAATATACAGAGGCTAATACAGAGGTAATGTAGATTTATACTAGTTGATATGTTACACCTAAACATCCTGGTGAGAAACACGAGTGATGTAGAGACTAATGTTGTATCTATAGAGAGAGTGAAGGAATATACAGAGGCTAATACAGAGGTAATGTAGATTTATACTAGTTGATATGTTACACCTAAACTTCCTGGTGAGAAACACGAGTGATGTAGAGACTAATGTTGTATCTATAGAGAGAGTGAAGGAATATACAGAGGCTAATACAGAGGTAATGTAGATTTATACTAGTTGATATGTTACACCTAAATTTCCTGGTAAGAAACACGAGTGATGTAGAGACTAATGTTGTATCTATAGAGAGAGTGAAGGAATATACAGAGGCTAATACAGAGGTAATGTAGATTTATACTAGTTGATATGTTACACCTCAGTTTCCTGGTGAGAAACACGAGTGATGTGGAGACTAATGTTGTATCTATAGAGAGAGTGAAGGAATACACAGAGGCTAATACAGAGGTAATGTAGATTTATACTACTTGATATGTTACACCTAAATTTCCTGGTGAGAAACACGAGTGATGTGGAGACTAATGTTGTATCTATAGAGAGAGTGAAAGAATATACAGAGGCTAATACAGAGGTAATGTAGATTTATACTAGTTGATATGTTACACCTAAACTTCTTGGTGAGAAACACGAGTGATGTGGAGACTAATGTTGTACCTATAGAGAGAGTCAAGGAATATACAGAGGCTAATACAGAGGTAATGTAGATTTATACTAGTTGATATGTTACACCTAAACTTCTTGGTGAGAAACATGAGTGATGTGGAGACTAATGTTGTATCTATAGAGAGAGTGAAGGAATATACAGAGGCTAATACAGAGGTAATGTAGATTTATACTAGTTGATATGTTACACCTGAACATCCTGGTGAGAAACACGAGTGATGTAGAGACTAATGTTGTATCTATAGAGAGAGTGAAGGAATACACAGAGGCTAATACAGAGGTAATGTAGATTTATACTAGTTGATATGTTACACCTGAACTTCCTGGTGAGAAACACAAGTGATGTAGAGACTAATGTTGTATCTATAGAGAGAGTGAAGGAATACACAGAGGCTAATACAGAGGTAATGTAGATTTATACTAGTTGATATGTTACACCTAAACTTCTTGGTGAGAAACACGAGTGATGTGGAGACTAATGTTGTATCTATAGAGAGAGTCAAGGAATATACAGAGGCTAATACAGAGGTAATGTAGATTTATACTAGTTGATATGTTACACCTAAACTTCTTGGTGAGAAACACGAGTGATGTGGAGACTAATGTTGTATCTATAGAGAGAGTGAAGGAATATACAGAGGCTAATACAGAGGTAATGTAGATTTATACTAGTTGATATGTTACACCTGAACATCCTGGTGAGAAACACGAGTGATGTAGAGACTAATGTTGTATCTATAGAGAGAGTGAAGGAATACACAGAGGCTAATACAGAGGTAATGTAGATTTATACTAGTTGATATGTTACACCTGAACTTCCTGGTGAGAAACACAAGTGATGTAGAGACTAATGTTGTATCTATAGAGAGAGTGAAGGAATATACAGAGGCTAATACAGAGGTAATGTAGATTTATACTAGTTGATATGTTACACCTGAACTTCCTGGTTAGAAACACAAGTGATGTAGAGACTAATGTTGTATCTATATAGAGAGTGAAGGAATATACAGAGGCTAATACAGAGGTAATGTTGATTTATACTAGTTGATATGTTACACTTAAACTTCCTGGTGAGAAACACGAGTGATGTAGAGACTAATGTTGTATCTATAGAGAGAGTGAAGGAATATACAGAGGCTAATACAGAGGTAATGTAGATTTATACTACTTGATATGTTACACCTAAATTTCCTGGTGAGAAACACGAGTGATGTAGAGACTAATGTTGTATCTATAGAGAGAGTCAAGGAATACACAGAGGCTAATACAGAGGTAATGTAGATTTATACTAGTTGATATGTTACACCTAAACTTCTTGGTGAGAAACACGAGTGATGTGGAGACTAATGTTGTATCTATAGAGAGAGTGAAGGAATATACAGAGGCTAATACAGAGGTAATGTAGATTTATACTAGTTGATATGTTACACCTAAATTTCCTGGTGAGAAACACGAGTGATGTGGAGACTAATGTTGTATCTATAGAGAGAGTGAAGGAATATACAGAGGCTAATACAGAGGTAATGTAGATTTATACTAGTTGATATGTTACACTTAAACTTCCTGGTGAGAAACACAAGTGATGTAGAGACTAATGTTGTATCTATAGAGAGTGAAGGAATATACAGAGGCTAATACAGAGGTAATGTAGATTTATACTAGTTGATATGTTACACCTGAATTTCCTGGTAAGAAACACAAGTGATGTAGAGACTAATGTTGTATCTATAGAGAGAGTGAAGGAATATACAGAGGCTAATACAGAGGTAATGTAGATTTATACTAGTTGATATGTTACACTTAAACTTCCTGGTGAGAAACATGAGTGATGTAGAGACTAATGTTGTATCTATAGAGAGAGTGAAGGAATATACAGAGGCTAATACAGAGGTAATGTAGATTTATACTAGTTGATATGTTACACCTAACTTTCCTGGTGAGAAACACAAGTGATGTAGAGACTAATGTTGTATCTATAGAGAGAGTGAAGGAATATACAGAGGCTAATACAGAGGTAATGTAGATTTATACTAGTTGATATGTTACACCTAAACTTCCTGGTGAGAAACACAAGTGATGTAGAGACTAATGTTGTATCTATAGAGAGTGAAGGAATATACAGAGGCTAATACAGAGGTAATGTAGATTTATACTAGTTGATATGTTACACCTAAACTTCCTGGTGAGAAACACAGTGATGTAGAGACTAATGTTGTATCTATAGAGAGAGTGAAGGAATATACAGAGGCTAATACAGAGGTAATGTAGATTTATACTAGTTGATATGTTACACCTAAACTTCCTGGTGAGAAACACAAGTGATGTAGAGACTAATGTTGTATCTATAGAGAGAGTCAAGGAATATACAGAGGCTAATACAGAGGTAATGTAGATTTATACTAGTTGATATGTTACACCTAAACTTCCTGGTGAGAAACACAAGTGTTGTAGAGACTAATGTTGTATCTATAGAGAGAGTGAAGGAATATACAGAGGCTAATACAGAGGTAATGTAGATTTATACTAGTTGATATGTTACACCTCAGTTTCCTGGTGAGAAACACAAGTGATGTGGAGACTAATGTTGTATCTATAGAGAGAGTGAAAGAATATACAGAGGCTAATACAGAGGTAATGTAGATTTATACTAGTTGATATGTTACACCTAAATTTCCTGGTGAGAAACACGAGTGATGTGGAGACTAATGTTGTATCTATAGAGAGAGTGAAGGAATATACAGAGGCTAATACAGAGGTAATGTAGATTTATACTAGTTGATATGTTACACCTAAACTTCCTGGTGAGAAACACAAGTGATGTAGAGACTAATGTTGTATCTATAGAGAGAGTGAAGGAATATACAGAGGCTAATACAGAGGTAATGTAGATTTATACTAGTTGATATGTTACACCTAAACTTCTTGGTGAGAAACACGAGTGATGTAGAGACTAATGTTGTATCTATAGAGAGAGTGAAAGAATATACAGAGGCTAATACAGAGGTAATGTAGATTTATACTAGTCGATATGTTACACCTAAATTTCCTGGTGAGAAACACAAGTGATGTAGAGACTAATGTTGTATCTATAGAGAGAGTGAAGGAATATACAGAGGCTAATACAGAGGTAATGTAGATTTATACTAGTTGATATGTTACACCTAAACATCCTGGTGAGAAACACGAGTGATGTAGAGACTAATGTTGTATCTATAGAGAGAGTGAAAGAATATACAGAGGCTAATACAGAGGTAATGTAGATTTATACTAGTTGATATGTTACACCTAAACTTCCTGGTGAGAAACACGAGTGATGTAGAGACTAATGTTGTATCTATAGAGAGAGTGAAGGAATATACAGAGGCTAATACAGAGGTAATGTAGATTTATACTAGTTGATATGTTACACCTAAACTTCTTGGTGAGAAACACAAGTGATGTAGAGACTAATGTTGTATCTATAGAGAGAGTGAAAGAATACACAGAGGCTAATACAGAGGTAATGTAGATTTATACTAGTTGATATGTTACACCTAAATTTCCTGGTGAGAAACACAAGTGATGTAGAGACTAATGTTGTATCTATAGAAAGAGTGAAGGAATATACAGAGGCTAATACAGAGGTAATGTAGATTTATACTAGTTGATATGTTACACCTAAACTTCCTGGTGAGAAACACGAGTGATGTGGAGACTAATGTTGTATCTATAGAGAGAGTGAAGGAATATACAGAGGCTAATACAGAGGTAATGTAGATTTATACTAGTTGATATGTTACACTTAAACTTCTTGGTGAGAAACACGAGTGATGTAGAGACTAATGTTGTATCTATAGAGAGAGTGAAGGAATATACAGAGGCTAATACAGAGGTAATGTAGATTTATACTAGTTGATATGTTACACCTAAACATCCTGGTGAGAAACACGAGTGATGTAGAGACTAATGTTGTATCTATAGAGAGAGTGAAGGAATACACAGAGGCTAATACAGAGGTAATGTAGATTTATACTAGTTGATATGTTACACCTAAACATCCTTGTGAGAAACACGAGTGATGTAGAGACTAATGTTGTATCTATAGAGAGTGAAGGAATATACAGAGGCTAATACAGAGGTAATGTAGATTTATACTAGTTGATATGTTACACCTAACTTTCCTGGTGAGAAACACGAGTGATGTAGAGACTAATGTTGTATCTATAGAGA
Source organism: Fragum sueziense (assembly GCA_963680895.1). NCBI lineage: Eukaryota > Metazoa > Mollusca > Bivalvia > Cardiida > Cardiidae > Fragum > Fragum sueziense. Next base: position 20,497 of record CAVMGG010001087.1, on the reverse strand, counting down.
GTGAAGGAATATACAGAGGCTAATACAGAGGTAATGTAGATTTATACTAGTTGATATGTTACACTTAAACTTCCTGGTGAGAAACACGAGTGATGTAGAGACTAATTTTGTATCTATAGAGCGAGTGAAGGAATACACAGAGGCTAATACAGAGGTAACAGAAATTTATACAAATGTAACCTCATGGCCGTGTTGTTTGATTTGGTGCAGTGCAAATGCCGTTAGTGCAAAAGGCTAGAATCTCTTCTAGAGGTGCCTTTTGGCATGCCCAACAAGAAAAAAATAAAAAAATTGTGTGATTAATTTGGTGCATTCTATACTTGTATTGAACTCAATTTTTGAGTCATTGTAGCTTTATTTTAGCGGCATGCCATGTATTTGGCAATTATTGTTTGGGCAAATGCTGCACCTGTGTTTAAGCCTGTGAAATGCACTAGTTAGTTAATGTCATGTAGGTTTGAGGTTTTGTTTGTTGTGTATTTTAAAATGTCTTTAAGACTGATCAGTGACTGTCTTTTTTAACAAACCAGCTATCCTATAAATTCATTGAATTCTCATGTATCTTCATTCTAGGCTGACTGGATTGTTCCATTCCACAGACCTGCCCCAGACTGGCCACAACAAGGAAATGTTCGCTTCAACAACTATTCTACACGATATAGACAGGGCCTGGACCTAGTGTTGAAGGGTATATCTGTAGATATACAAGGAGGAGAGAGGGTAAGCTTCATTGGATTTTTTATAACCAAGCCATAGCTACAAATAAGAGGGGGCGTTGGCCTTTCAAAATGCAATATTTTTATGCCCCCGTATCGAGAGATCGGGGGCATATTGTTTTACTCGTGTCCGTCTGTCTGTCCGTCTGTCTGTCCGTCCGTCCGTCCGTCTGTCCGAAAACTTAACCTTGGCCTTTTCTCCAAAAGTATTTGACATACAAAGCTCAAATTTGGTATGCAACTTCCTTTCAGTGATATCTATCTATTCCATGCAATTTGACCTTTCTCAAGGTCATCCGTTAACCCTTATCAACCCTTTACTCTACGAAAACTTAACCTTTTACTCCGAAAACTTAACCTTTGCCTTTTCTCCAAAAGTATTTGACATACAAAGCTCAAATTTGGTATGCAACTTCCTTTCAGTGATATCTATCTATTCCATGCAATTTGAGCTTTCTCAAGGTCATCTGTTAACCCTTATCAACCCTTTACTCTACGAAAACTTAACCTTTTACTCCGAAAACTTAACCTTTGCCTTTTCTCCAAAAGTATTTGACATACAAAGCTCAAATTTGGTATGCAACTTCCTTTCAATGATATCTATCTGTTCCAAGCAATTTGACCGTCCTCAAGGTCATCCCTTAACCCTTAATAACCCTTTACTCCACGAAAACTTAACATTTTAGAAAAATGGCCATTTCGGGGGCATTTGTGTTTCACAAACACATCTTGTTCTTTTATTGTTTATCAACCCCTATGTTGTGGGTACTCAATTGAATTGTCCTATAGAGACAATTCAAATGAGTACCAACAACATATCATGCTGCTGTGACGCCAACTTCTTGTCAAATGATGGTGTAGTTAGAACACAGAAATGGATTTTAAAAAAAAGTTCAATTGTGACCTTGACCTTTGATCCAAAAACAATAGAGTTCGTCCTTGGGTCAAAGGCAAGAATTAAGTATAGTTTTATGGTCCTAGGTCAAATGGTTCTTCAGTTAGAGGCCAGAAACAGATTTTGAAACTAGTCCAATTGTGACCTTTACCTTTGACCTATGTGACCCTAAAGTAATGAAATACCTTTTGGGGTCAAGGGCAAGATGTATGAAAAGTTCCATTATCAAACAGTTCTTGAGTTAGAACACAGAAACGCAAAAGCTTATAGATGGATGGAGAATGTATGGATGAACTCAATTATATTCCCTTTACATCATTAAGAATTGTATTTAACGTGAATCATAAAACCATCCATAATTCAACATACTTATTTATTAACCCTTTCCCAAACAAGACCTGGTTTTCATGTCCCTAATAGAAAAGGCTAGGGAAAACATTGAGACAAAAGAAGAAACTGCTGATAACCAGCAGTTTCTCCTTTTGCCTCAATATTTTTTGTAGCTGCTACAATTTGCACAATTTCAATCTTTTTCAACATCTATTTTGTCGTCTGTAGCAGCTTTGAATTTGGACCACCCCAAATTTTTGTCGTTTGGGAAAGGGTTAACAGCTGGTTCTCTCTTCTCCCCAGGTTGGTATTGTAGGCAGGACGGGTGCTGGCAAGTCTTCACTCACTGTGGCTTTGTTCAGACTGATAGAGAGTGCAGGGGGCAGTATAGTTATTGATAATGAGAGAATATCTGATCTGGGTCTACACGACTTGAGATCCAAACTCACCATTCTTCCACAAGTAAGTGTTCATTGTAGTAATCAAACTGACAAGCTATTCTTATTTCCAATTTTCAGGATTTCTCTGGCATCACTTACTTTACAATTAGAAGTAAAATATAGGAGCTTATAGAGACATTCAAGCTTATCATACCCCTGAAAATGAAGATGAGTGTGTATACTGGAATCAATCTGTTAGTAGGTTAGTTGGTCTCGATGAGACGATTCCAATGAGTACCCACAACATGGGGTTTGATAAACATTAAATGAATTATCTCATTTTGAAAAGTTACTACCCCCTATGATCCGTAGCTTTGTTGTTTTATAGGACCCAGTGTTGTTTTCTGGGACATTAAGAATGAATCTTGATCCGTTTGATGATTACACGGATGATAAAATCTGGCAGGCCCTGGAACATGCACATCTTAAAACATTTGTAGCCGGCTTACCAGATAAACTGGAACATGAGTGTGGAGAGGGAGGCCAAAACTTGAGGTTAGTTGATTATATTGATACTGTATGTGCTTTTGGAAAAGAATTTAACCCTCTTTGAAACTGCAAATTTTAGGATGGTCCTTTTTAGGTAGCCTCAAATTTAAGTCCAGACAGCTAATGTCACAGCCTCGGTAATGGCTTTGTTAGCTGCAACTCCTTACAACTGACCTTACTATGAATTTGTTCTTTGGAAAATTTAAGTCAAATTGATATATTTGAGCCAGGACCTGAAAAATGGTTCATTATGTCATTTTTTAACAGCATGGATCCAGATCAGCCTGTGCATATGCACAGTCTGATCAAGATCAATCATGGTTCGCACAGGTCTTGAAAAACCCTTGAATTTGGCCTTAGCCTTATGAAACCCTTGAAAATGGATGTGAGCCTTGTAAAACCCTTAACTCTTTCACTGCCAAATTTCCTGGAATTGTCCTATTACCAGTGCCAAATTTTTGAAATTTCATAAGAGGGCTTATCAGTTTACAGAGTAGTAAAAATTTGTTGTTTGATAATATTACGCTGAAACTTTCAGGAATCATTGCACATAAATTGTTTTGCCTAATAGCATACTTTTTATCAGGCAGTTTGATCAGATGACCTTGTCCTTGACCTTGAATGACCTCATTAAGCTATTGTTTAAAAGTCGCTGATCGGCGACATTGGCAGTCTTCCTATGGGTCGCCTTTCGGCGACATTGGCAGCGAAAGAGTTAAAAAGCAAGCCCGAGCCCTTAAAAAACCCTTGAATTGTATTTCTCTATTGTTTTAACTGGACATGTAAATCATTTTCAACTGTCTTTTAATATACGTGGAAAAGAGTTTTCATGCAATCGGAAAATTAATTCATAAAAAGACACATATAGGATTAGTCCTGTCAGGTTACTGTTATTCTGTGTAGCAAATCTTAAATTCTTCTAAGTCCCTATTCATGGTAAAGTGAGGCATAAACAATGAAAAATAACTACATTATGTTTATAACCACCTTAAAATTACTAAAATACTGATGTGTCAATCAAATTATGACTGTGAAACATGTTTTTACTACAATTGGCAAGCCTGTCGGCCATCTTGCTTTTGTATAGGGTTGTTGGAAATTTGGTTGGATTTTTCATAAAACAATGTAATTTTTTATTTCAAAATTATACTGAAGTGAAAAACAATTGATTTATCTTTCAATTCATAACATTTTTAGATCGAAATTTTGATTTCAAATGTAGTAGTTTGAGGGCTAAACCTCCGAAGTTTTCCGCACGGCGGAAGTGCTATAGACAAAATGGCGGAAATGATAAGACCTGGCATCACTTCAAAGATAAAATATGCCAGGGCTTATAGATAGGACTAATATAGGATGGGATTAGCAATAACTGAATTGCTTGTCTGCGAAGAAATTACAAACAAAAAAATCAGTATGGGAAAATGTGTGTTCAACAAAAGTTGGTCAACAGATCAAAGATACAAAGTATGGGTATAGAATTTAAGTGAGACAAATCGATGAATGTACCATGTTTGCGCTTAGATTATTGAATGTTCGTAGCCCTTGAATTTTAATGTTAAGTCCTTAAAAAAACCTTGAATTTTCTCATCAAAATTTTGTATGTTTTTCATTCTGTTTCCAGTGTTGGTCAACGTCAGCTAGTTTGTCTGGCCAGAACACTTCTCCGTAAGACCAAGATTCTCGTGTTGGACGAGGCTACGGCTGCTGTCGACATGGAAACAGATGACCTGATACAGAAAACAATCCGCGAGGAGTTTAAAGATTGTACAATCTTGACCATAGCACATCGTCTTAATACCATCATGGACTACGACAAGTGAGTAGATTAACTCTTTCTCTAACAACAACGGGTTTTTCTGTCCCTTATAGCATTGTCTTGGGAAAACAATGAGGCAGAAGAAGAAAATGTTGATAATCAGCATTTTCTCCTTTTGCCTCATTGTTTTCTGAGCTAAATCATTCACAAATTTATTATTTCCTCTTTGTCGTCTGCAGTAGCTTGCAAATTGGGCTTCCCTAAAATGTTCCACTTAGTTTGTTCCGAAGTAATAACTGTTGCAGATGATTAAATTAATGTCTGAAAACAAAGCATATAAATACTGAAGAAGAAAATGCTGCATTTTCCACAACACCTGGGGCCCCGTATTATCAAAGATCTTACGAACATTTTTATACCCCCCACAACGAAGTTATGGGGGGTATACTGGAATCAGGTTGTCCGTCTGTCTGTCCGTCCGTTCGTGGACATAATTTTGTGTCCTCTTCTCCTCCCACAGTTTTTGACCAATTTTGCTGAAATTTTATCAGGTTGTTTCCTATCATATGAAGTTGTGCACCTGCAATTTTCATCTTGATCCAGTCATTATTTTTAGAGTTGTGCCACTTTGAAAATTTTAAGGGGGGGGGGGGGGGGGAGTTTCCGTGCTCTACCTTTTGACCTATAGTACTTTTTCAGTGACAAGGCCCTAGTGGGGGGTATTCGTCAGCTTTGCGACAGTTCTAGTTTTTATGCCGCCAGAGGCGGTCGTATATTGGCGTCATCTTCTCTGTCCGTCTGTCCATCCACTTTTCTTGTGAGCGCAACTCCTCCTAACTTTCTGGCTGGATATTTTTGTAACTTGGTCAATGTTATCACCTCAATCGGTAGATGTGCATGGAGAAAGGATTTTATGGCTCATTGATTTTTGCCCGAGTTACGTCCCCTGAAAACTTAGTCTCTGGGAGGGGCGGCGTATATTATGACCATGGCACTCTTGTGTGTAAACTGTGTAACAAATCATCTGATTGCATGAGAAATCGGATTGGGCCAATCAGGTTTGTTGTTACAAGTAATACACAAAAAATAATCGAAGGACTGTTGATAATACGGGCCACTGGAGTAGTAGAATCTGGTGTTACAACTGAACTATTCTTGGCTCAGCCAAGAGGGCTTTGGAAAGCCTAAAAATTGAAGAAATTGCTGGAATCCAGGATGCTTTTATGACAACGTTTTTTGAACAAATATTCTTTCTACTTCAGAATCATGGTATTGGACCAGGGTCTCATCAGAGAGTTTGACCATCCGACTACCTTACTACAAGATAACACAACTGTCTTTTATGGAATGGCCAAGGATGCAAACTTAGTGTAAATTATCAAAAAAAATCTATTTCTACTGTCATAATATCAAAATGTACAGATCATTCTTGTTGCAGAAAAGACAGCAATGGATCCAGGATTTCTGCAAGGGGGGCTCGAATATACAAATAGGGGGTTCCTTTTTCTATTATTGCACAATTTGACTGAATTTCTGCATGGAAATGAAATAATCAGGCTACATTTGAACCCCTCGAACCCCCTCTGGATCTTCCACTGAAAGATAAGGTTGTGATATATTTCATTTGAATCCTTTGTGCTATAATCTGTAATGGTGTTTTAATGAAATAAACTTGAAACAAACTTTGAGGACAATGCTGATGAACGATATTTTCCAATTCCATCAATGTATTCTGTGATTTAAGTTTTTTCTGTCTTTATGTGCCCTGATTTTGTGATCTGCTACTTTTCTTTAATTGGATCATTGCAAACTGTTCTTGTTTTAATAACCATAGATAAAAAATCTGGTTGATTATGTCCTCTAACCCTTTCCTAAACAAGACCTGATTTTGATTCATTGAGGCAAAAGAAGAAAATGCTGATGATCAGCATTTTCTCCTTTTGTCTCAATATTTCTACACTTTGTTGTGCACAAACCTGTGTTTAATCAACATCCATCTTACTGTCTGCAGCATTTTTTGAAAGGGTTAATTGATTGTGATAAAAGTTACAAAGGGTTGTGAACAGGCTAAATAGACAGGGTCATAATCTTTACATTTCAAGGGTTGTCTAGTTTCATGTGGATAAATGTGATAGCAATAATTGACCAAACGCCGACTGTCAATCAAAAACATTGATTAGCCAATGGACGATCAGAAAAATGTCATGCCCCAATTGTTCTTTGTTGCACGTGTTAGTGTATTGATTTATCGACTGACAATCAAAACAATCAACATGCCAATGGCAAAGAATTTTGTGCTAACAATAGACTAGGTTTACTGTTATGTTTTGATAAACCGTCAATGTTGTTATAAAATCTCGCAACTACGGCTTAAAACAAGCCGTAGTTACGAGATTTTCAAACAACACCTACGAAATACTATTTTGTATGTCCAAATTTACGTCAAGATTAACTGGATAAAATCGTTCCCTATTAACGATCGCATCCCCATTGTTTGTCTTAAATTCAATATGTTGGGCGGAGCGAGCTGTCGATTGGCGTTTGGTCAATTGGTTGCTTTTCTTGGAACACCTCATACCTATAGCTTTATGTTCAACTCTTTACCAAATGCCAAAATTTTAGACTGGTCCAAATCCAAAGAAGTTGCAGACGACAAAATCAAGTGAATGAAATCTAAAACGCTTGGTCTTTTTGGGTAGAAAACAATGTGGGAAATGAAGAAATGGCTTGTCACAAGCAATTTCTTCATTTTCCCCGATGTTTTCCAAAGCCATTATCTTGTGGGGAGTCAAAAGGCGTCACTGTGTGATAATGGGTTAAAGCTGTAGTTATGAGGTTTTGCAAGCAAAGGAACTAATTGCATGAGAATACCGACTTGTTTTTCTTTTATTTTTGATACTGTCTTTGTATTCTATGTAGATGTTTATTATCTTTATATATGTTTATATAATTATATTCAAGTTGTAGATTGAAAATTATATATAATAAAATTGTTTTTCATACAGGAGTACTTATTGAATCTTATTGCCATCATCAACCTGTTATTGCACACAAATTTTCATTCCCTGTGTTGTTGATGTGCAATGACATACAACCAGTTTACAAAATTGACTGGTCTGTCCCAAACAAGGCTTCATTTTGATGTCCCTATAAGAGAAGGCTTTGGAAAACATTGAGACAAAAGAAGAAAATGCTGATAATCAGCATTTTCTTCTTTTGCCTCAATATTTTTTGTGCTATAGTTTACTTAACTCCTATTTATATTATGATCCATTTGCAGCAGCATTCAAATAAGATCACCCTAAATGTTGCTGTTAAGGAAAGGATTAATTGAAAGTAGACTATGAGTTAGGCTGTCTTGGAGTGGGGCTATGGCAGCAATGGCTTCAATCTAATAATCAGAGCTGTTTGACATCATTTCTGCAGCAATCCTCATACCTTTCCTCTGGAAAATGTGCCCAAATGAAAGCAGTCCTCCAATCAGTATTAACCCATTACCACACAGTGACTCTTTTTGACTCCACAAAAGCAAATGGCTTGGGAAAACACTGTGGAAAATGAAGAAATTGCTTGTGATAAGCAATTTCCTCATTTCCCACTATGTTTTTTACCAAAACAAACCAACAGATTTAAAATTTCTTAACCTTGAAATTGTCGTCTGCAACATCTGTTAATTTGGACCAGTAACAAATTTGCCGTTTGGGAAAGGGTTTAACATTTTGATTGGCTGACATAGTATGGGGGTGAATCAGACACTGGTAGTACAGCTAGCCAGTTGTGCAAAGTGAAGTCAGCCAAAATAAATGTTTATAAAATACACATAAGGTGTACCGTATGTTATAGCTAGAAAGTATTGAGAGAACAAGCTGGTTTCAGATTTTCTTCCTCTCACTGATCTTAGAATCAGTCTGTCAGGACATCTCAATCAATTTAAGCCAATCAGAAATTGTTTTACCTTTTCCCAAACAACAAAATTTTAGGGTTGTCCCATTTGAAAGCTGCTTCACAAAATATGCTTAGTAAAAAGAGTTTAGCAACAAAATGTAAATATCTTAAGTAACCAAAATATTTTTGTTTTGAAATAAAATCAAATGTTTAACACGATAGATTATAGCTAGAGAACACAAACAGATGAAATTTATACCACCATCCCGTGCATCATGCTCTCCATGTGCACATTTCCGGTTTTCATGTCTGCGATGGTATTCGTGTGTATGGAGCATATTTCTAGAAAACATTTAGGTGTGAAGATTATTGTCTTTGCCCAGTATGAAAAAGGCCATTAAAAAGAGTTTTCTGCAACACCATGGGACTACGCTAATGTGTTCCTACATGGTGTAATCGGCAATAAAGATGTCTTTGAATTTTGCGTATATAAGCATAAGTAACCATTTGAGGATGCCATGTGAGCCAATTTTTGTGGTTTGAGATAGTCCCGGTTAAGCATGTCGAAGAAAACGCCAGGAGACAAAGACTCTTCAAGTTCTTTAATCAATGTAGAATCAATGACAATTGTTTAACACATGACTTCTGACATCCTGACTTAATAAAGGTTACCAAAGCTTGCAGTAAAAGACGAAAATGCTGATCATGTTCCATTTTCATTCATTTTTATCAATGCCATATTTTGAAGAGTTCTACAAAAGTAAGCATTAACCCTTTCCCAAACGACAAAATTTTAGGGTGATCCACTTCAAAAACTGCCACAAATGACAATATAGATGTTATTAAAGATAGGATTTGTGTAGAATATGGCATAGAAAATATTGAGACAAAAGGAGAAACTGCTGGTTATCAGCAGTTTTTATGCTCCCCGAAAAAATTTCGGGGGAGCATATAGTCGCCATGCTGTCCGTCCGTCCGTATGTCCGTCCGTCGGTGTGTCCGTCCGTCCACAGCCAGATCTCAGCAACCCTTGGGCCAAATTCAATGAAACTTCACATGTGAACTCCCTGGAATAATCCGTAGGGACCTACTTTTCCGTTTCTTGATTTGAGACTGTGTCATGGAAAAAGGGGCCTTAATGTAAAAATTAGTTTTTCTCTAATTTCTCTTCATCTAAAGGGCAGAATTTAATGAAATTTTGCACTTATATGATAGATAGTATGTCCTAGACCATATTCTATAAATAATGTGTGTACAAAAAATCTGTCATGGGAAAAGGGGGCTTAATGTATGATAGTTTTTATTTTGTGTCAAACACTTATTCGGGGAGCATAATCCGTTACTGACGGCTCTTGTTTTTTTTTGTTTCAATGTTTTCCCAAGAAATTTCTGTTAGGGACGTCAAAACCAGGTCTTGTTTGGGAAAGGGTTAATTTGTCAACTCCTTTCAATTTGAACAAGCCTAAAGTATAGATGTTTGGGGAATGGTTAAAGGCATTCTTCATGAGCAGGTACTGGTGCACTTACTCACTGTCATCCTTGACCAGCATTTTCTTCATTATTTAAAGGGGCTCATTCTATGTTTTTATGCTTCCGAACTGTTCGGGAACTCATATTTGTGCATGGAAAAACAATTAGCAATGCATAAAAACCTCAATCTCGGCGAATAACCATCTTTCCTTTGCTATAGATCAATCCTTTACAAGCGTGTTTACACATTCTATTTTTACTTCAAAACAAGACAAGGTCAAGGTCAATGAGACAACCTCCGCGGTATTAACACACCATACAACCGGCTGTGTCGATGACTGTGACCTTATTTGCGAGGAATACGTGAAAAGGTTTATTTTGTACAAGCACTGAACATTTAAACGCATATTTATCAAATATAGAATACCAAAGATCCTTTCGTTTATATATAAAAGTAAATTCATTTGACCTACCATGCACATGACATCAGATGCCGAATCTGTCTTCGCTGACTTTCGACGCAGCCGGTTGTACGGTGTGTTAAATCTCGCTGAGCACAGATGACGTATCTCTGACGTAATTGATTTTTGAAGGTTGGGCATATGTAGCCGTTACAAAACAAAAACAAGAAAGCCAGCATGTTATTAATTGACTTGGATTTTAATACTTAATAAAGCTCGTGCAGTGCTAACAATGGACATAAATGATCTACCCCTTTAGGATGGTAATTTCATACGTTATTTCTGGTTTGTAATTATTGTGCCATTTGCATTCGACAGCCTAGCTTGTCCCCCTTTAACTCTTTCCCAAACAAGACCTGGTTTTGTTGTCCCTAACAAACTTGGGAAAACATTGAGGCAAAAGAAGAAAATGCTGATAACCAGCATAATCATCTTTTGGTTCAATGTTTTCTATGCTAAAACATGTGCATTTCCAACCTTTGACATCAATCGTTTTGTCATCTGAAACTCTTTTGAGATTGGACCAGCCTAAAATGTCCCTGCTTTGGGTAGAAACATAACAGTGAATGTTCTGAAAGGAAGAAATTACTGCAGTTTCTCCTTTTTCCTCAATGTTCTTAAAACTGTACAGATAAGCCTAACCCATCATTCAGCAGGTTTCAAGCCCCGGATTGTCAAATCATAAACAACTTCTTCCACTTTCTTCAAATCATATTTCAGTCCGTCAAATCTTTTCCGTAGTGAATCATTCTTCAAGTTCAGAAGTCGAAATCCCGAGTCAAGTTCCATCACAAATTTGGAGATTCTCATTGGTCGACTGTAATCCCCTGCAGTGACTGCATTCACAGCCAGTCTTGACTGAAAAACAGACAAAAACATCCACATTGACACTTTCTCAAAGACAAAATTTTACGTGATCTAGCTTGAAAATTGCTGCAGATGATAGAATGGATGTTGATAAAGATAGGATTTGTATGCATAAAAGCTTAAACAAGAGCTGTCACTGTAAGATGACAATGCCCCCGACACCGCTTTGATTTTAAATTATGGCCAATCTATGTTCAAGGTCAAGGTCATCCAGGGGTCAAGGTCACCAAAGTATGTGCCTACAGAAAGGTAATGTACCAAGGAATGTTGTGGTAAAGTATGAAGCGAATATGTTAACCCATTACCAAACGACAAAATATTAGGGCGGTCCAAATTGAAAGATCCTGCAGACGACAATTTCAAGTGAATAGAATTTCAAATTTTTAGGTCTTTTGGGATAGAAAACATTGTGGGAAATGAAGAAATTGCTTGTCACAAGCAATTTCTTCATTTTCCACGATGTTTTCCATGGCCATTATTTTGTGGGGAGTCAAAAAGAGTCATTGTGTGGTAATGGGTTAAGTAATAAGGAAGTTATGGCCAATGTTAAAGTTTTTGGACGGAATGACGGACAGACGGACAGACAGACAGACGGACGGACAGACGGACGGACGGACAAGTCAAATTTATGATGCCTCCCTATCGGGGGCATAAAAATATTGAGGCAAAAGAAGAAAATGCTGGAGATCAGCATTTTCCAGTTTTGCATCAATGTTTCAATGTCAACAAGAGGACCATGATGGTCCTATATCGCTCACCTGAACCAAGATGATATGAGCCACAATTATGTTTGAATCAATTAATATTTGTGACATTTAGACTGAAAACAAACTTATGGTCATCATATATAGGTCTTTATAGGTCAATATACCTGGTTGTAAAGAGTGAAAACAAAGTCAAAAATGAGAATTTTGTCCATTTCAAGGGCAGATAACTCAGCAACTGCTTGTCTAATTGTGCTGAAGTTCAAACTCATCCATGATCTTATGTTGATTAACCATTATGTCCAAGATCAAAGTTTTGTCTTGATTGGTCACCATTAATTTTGTGGTTGTTAGAGTAAAAACAAAGTCAAAAAAAGCAATTTTGTCAAATTCAAGGGCACACAAACCAAAACAAAAACTCATCCGAAATCTTATGTAAGGTCACCAACATTGTGTACAATTTTTGTATAGATTGGTCAATATTTGTTGATCTATGCTAGAGTGTAAGCAATGCCAAAAGTAGCTTTTTTTCATTCAAGGGTAGATAACATCTGACTTTCTGGTCCGATCTGACCCAAAATCGAACTCATCTAAGATCCTATGGTCAATAACATTGTATTAAAGTTTGTCTTGATTGGTCAATAATTGTGGATGCTATAGTGTAAACAAAGTCGAAAACCAATAATTGTGGATGCTATAGTGTAAACAAAGTCGAAAACGGTCAACAACGACAATTTTGTCAAATTCAAGGGCAGATAACTCCTGACTTTCTGGTCCGATCTGACCCAAAATCGAACTCATCCAAGATCTTATGGTCACTAATATTGTGTTAAAGTTTTGTCTTGATTGGTCAATAACTGTAGATGCTTTAGTGTAAACAAAGTCGAAAACGGTCAAAAACAACAATTTTGTCAAATTCAAGGGCAGATTACTCAGGACTTTCTGTTCCGATCAAACCAAAAATCAAACTCATCCATGATCTTATAGTCACCAACATTGTGTCCAACTTTTGTATTGATTGGTCAATATTGGTAGATGCTAGAGTGTAAACATGGTCAAAAGTAGCTATTTTTTACATTCAAGGGCAGATAACTCCTGACTTTCTGGTCCGGACTCACCCAAAATTAAACTCATTGAAGATCCTATGGTCAATAACATTGTGTTAAAGTTTTGTCTTGATTGGTCAATAATTGTAGATGCTATAGTGTAAACAAAGTCGAAAACGGTCAAAAACGACAATTTTGTTAAATTCAAGGGCAGATAACTCCTGACTTTCTAGTCCGATCTGACCCAAAATCAAACTCATCCGATATCTTATGGTAACCAACATTGTGTCCAACCTTTGTATTGATTGGTCAATATTTGTAGATGCTAGAGTGTAAACAATTTCAAAAGTAGCTATTTTTTACATTCAAGGGCAGATAACTCCGGACTTTCTGGTCCGATCTGACCCAAATTCGAACTCATCAGAAAGCTCATGGTTATACATGTTTTGACCAAGTTTGGTTAAGATTGGCTTATATTTGTAGATGCTAGAGTGTAAACACCAAATTGTTGACAGACGGACGGACGGACATACGGACATACAGACATACGGACGGACGACGGACAAAAAGCGATCACAATAGCTCACCTTGAGCACTTTGTGCTCAGGTGAGCTAAAAACAGGTTTATCTATAAATATATCTTTCCTTGGAGATTCTCATTGGACAATTGTAATCCCCCTGACTGATTTTACAGCAACTTGTGATAGAAAACACAAAAATGTTGTTTGTGAAACATTAAACTATTCTCACTTATTGACACATTTTTGATGCTCTGCAAGATATATAGGCTTTGAAAAACATAGCGGAAAATGAAGACATTTCTTGTGAAAAGCAATTTCTTCATTTTCCACAATGTTTTCTACATAAAAAGACCTAAATAATGTAAATTTTAATTCACTGGAAATTGTCATCTGTAACGTCATTAAATTTGGACTAGTCTTACATTTGCGTCTGGAAATGTGTTAATACTGAGGCAGTTGAGCCACAAATATGCATTCTACAACACATTTTCTCTGATAATTAACCTTGTGATCTGACTTTGAACAAATAAATAATCCAATTTCAAAGTAATACAAACTAGAACAAGTGCAAAGCGAACAAATATGATTATCAGCATTTTGCACTGGACTTTTGCTTCAATGTTTTCTAATTGTTTTCTAGTGAGGACGTCAAAACCTTTCTTGTTTGGGAAAGGATTAAAAGTCTACTATGTTTGCAATACTTACTAATTCACTTGCTAACTGTAATACTCCCATCAAATAGTCGTCTAAATCAATGTGGAAACCATCATCCTCCTTTACTTTCACTGTAAAAGTCAATATAAACAAGAGGACCCTGAGGGCCCTAAATCGCTCACCTGAGTTATGTTTTAATAATGCCAAATAACTTTGCATATGTTACGCATTGTTGTCCCAGGGAAGAATTTGGCCATGTAGTTTCAGAGGACATGTTGTTTACAGAAATTGATCAGCTTTTATGACATTTCCCATTTTCTGATGTCACAGCAACCAGAGTTTTTCATAGATTTCAATTCTTTTAGAAATTTTTATAAGGGACCACCCAATGAACATTACTGCCAAGTTTGGTTGATTTTGACCGAGAAGTTAAGGAGGAGATGTCGTTAAAAGAAGTTGTTGAGCTTTTGTGAAAATTCCCATTTTCTGATGCCACGGCAACCGTAGTTTTCCATTGATTTCAATTATTTTAGCAATTTTTATAAGGGACCACCCAAGGAACATCTCTGCCATGTTTGGTTGATTTTAACCCAGAATTTAAGGAGGAGATGTCGTTTAAAGAAGTTGTTGAGCTTTGTTAAATTAACCATTTTCCGATGCCATGGCAACCAGAGTTTTTCATGGATTTCAATTCTTTTAGCAATTTTATAAGGGACTACCCAAGGAACATTTCTGCCAAGTTTGGTTGATTTTGACCCAGAAGTTAAGGAGGAGATGTCGTTTAAAGAAATTGTTGAGCTTTTGTGAAATTTCCCATTTTTTGATGCCACGGCAACCAGAGTTTTTCATGGATTTCAATTCTTTTAGCAATTTTTATAAGGGACTACTGAAGGAACGTTTCTGCCAAGTTTGGTTGATTTTGACCCAGAAGTTAAGGAGGAGATGTCGTTTAAAGAAATTGTTGAGCTTTTGTGAAATTTCCCATTTTCTGATGCCACAGCAACCAGAGTTTTTCATGGATTTCAATTATTTTAGCAATTTCTATAAGGGACCACCCAAGGAACATTTCTGCCAAGTTTGGTTGATTTTGACCCAGTAGTTTAGGAGGAGATGTCGTTTAAAGAAATTGTTGAGCTTTTGTGAAATTTCCCATTTTCCGATGCCACAGCAACCAGAGTTTTTCATGGATTTCAATTATTTTAGCAATTTTTACAAGGGACCACCCAAGGAACATTTCTGCCAAGTTTGGTTGATTTTGACCCAGAAGTTAAGGAGGAGATGTCGTTTAAAGAAATTGTTGAGCTTTTGTGAAATTTCCCATTTTCTGATGCCACGGCAACCAGAGTTTTTCATGGATCCCAATTCTTTTAGCAATTTTTATAAGGGACCACCAAAGGAACATTTCTGCCAAGTTTGGTTGATTTTGACCCAGTAGTTTAGGAGGAGATGTCGTTTAAAGAAATTGTTGAGCTTTTGTGAAATTTCCCATTTTCTGATGCCACGGCAACCAGAGTTTTTCATGGATCCCAATTCTTTTAGCAATTTCTATAAGGGACTACCCAAGGAACATTTCTGCCAAGTTTGGTTGATTTTGACCCAGTAGTTAAGGAGGAGATGTCGTTTAAAGAAATTGTTGAGCTTTTGTGAAATTTCCCATTTTCCGATGCCACGGCAACCAGAGTTTTTCATGGATTTCAATTCTTTTAGCAATTTTTATAAGGGACCACCCAAGGAACATTTCTGCCAAGTTTGGTTGATTTTGACCCAGTAGTTTAGGAGGAGATGTCATTTAAAGAAATTGTTGAGCTTTTGTGAAATTTCCCATTTTCTGATGCCACGGCAACCAGAGTTTTTCATGGATTTCAATTCTTTTAGCAATTTTTATAAGGGACCACCCAAGGAACATTTCTGCCAAGTTTGGTTGATTTTGACCCAGTAGTTTAGGAGGAGATGTCGTTTAAAGAAATTGTTGACGCCGTGACGGACAGACGGACAGACGGACGCCGGACATTGATAGATCACAATACCTCACCTTGAGCACTTCGTGCTCAGGTGAGCTAAAAATTATACCTTGTCCCTCAACATGACAATTCAAATGAGTACCAACAACATAGGGTTTCCGTTGGGATTCAAAATAACAAAATTTGAATGCCATCTTTCTCTCTGTTGCTCTGCATTTGAGATATCCAATCTGATATGTGTTTGCTATAGCCATCAGTGATTTTTTTACAATTTAAAGACAGAGTCCTGGGGACTCGAGTCGATGGATTCCATATCAATGAGTCCAGCTACTAGCTTAGTGAGTCCAATACACTATTTTTAACAAGAAATCTGTAAAAATTGTTGCATCCTGGGACTCGCTAGGATTAAAACTTTGCGTCGCAGAGACCAAATTATGAGTAAAAGAAGCAGGATGCGCATGTAAAAAAATCACTGGCCATGCAAAAAGGCAACAAGACCATCCTAGAGTGGTAGCAGCCTTGTACAGAAATAGGGCACTTTTTCCACTCAAAAAGGCAGATAATTCAAGACAGACAAGTTGCCTGAATTTCAAAGGTGGCATACACAACTAAGACACTATGGAGATATGGCAAGTTTGATCATGCCCTATTGTAACTGTTTGAATTATGCACACAAGAAATAGCTTATTGATGGACAGACAGATGGGCGAACAACTAGGGTCTTAACATAATATGATCCTTTGTGTGTGTAAACATTCAGAAAATTCTAATTTGAAAGTGGCTGCAGATGACAAACTGAAAAGATAACAAAAGACCTTAGTTATTGAGGCAATAAGACACAAGAAGTATTTGTGAAACACAAAAGACCCGAAATGGCCAATGTTAAGTTTTGGGACAGACAGACACGAGGAAAGCAATATGCCCCGATCTTGATATACCGGATATCATTATTATTATCAGCATTCTCGTTTTGTTTCAATGTTATCCCAAGCATTTTCTATAATATCCAAACAAGGGCATCTTTGGGAAAGAGTTTACCTTACATACCATTAGCAACAGATAAGAGGAGGTATTGGCATTCTTAATATGTAATTTCAAATCCAAACCCTATGTTTTAGTTTCTTATTTGAATTGTCTCAGTGAGACAACTCCAATGAGTACCCACAACATTAGGTTTGATGAACATTAAAAGACATTTTACATACTGCATACATGTATTATTGAAAAGCCATCACATCTCTTATTTCTGGCTCCGCTTACCCCCAATCAATGCTGCGACTTGTTCTCTTGTTGCCAATGTTTCAGTCTGTAGGTAGGTTAGATAGGCAGATAGAAACACTAGTCTCTGTAAACTAAATCTTATACTTACCCCCAATCAATGCTGCGACTTGTTCTCTTGTTGCCAATGTTTCAGTCTGTAGGTAGGTTAGATAGGCAGATAAAAACACTAGTCTCTGTAAACTAAATCTTATACTTACCTCCAATCAATGCTACCACTTGTTCTCTTGTTGTCAATGTTTCAGTCTGTAGGTAGTTTAGATAGGCAGATAGAAACACTAGTCTCTGTAAACTAAATCTTATATTTACCTCCAATCAACGCTGCCATGTGTTCTCTTGTTGCCAATGTTTCAGTCTGTAGGTAGGTTAGATAGGCAGATAGAAACACTAGTCTCTGTAAACGTAATCTTATATTTACCCCCAATCAACGCTGCCATGTGTTCTCTTGTTGCCAATGTTTCAGTCTGTAGGTAGGTTAGATAGGCAGATAGAAACACTAGTCTCTGTAAACTTAATCTTATATTTACCCCCAATCAATGCTGCCATGTGTTCTCTTGTTGCCAATGTTTCTGTCTGTAGGTAGGTTAGATAGGCAGATAGAAACACTAGTCTCTGTAAACTAAATCTTATACTTACCCCCAATCAATGTTGCCATGTGTTCTCTTGTTGCCAATGTTTCAGTCTGTAGGTAGTTTAGATAGGCAGATAGAAACACTAGTCTCTGTAAACTAAATCTTATACTTACCCCCAATCAATGCTGCCACTTGTTCTCTTGTTGCCAATGTTTCAGTCTGTAGGTAGTTTAGATAGGCAGATAGAAACACTAGTCTCTGTAAACTAAATCTTATATTTACCTCCAATCAATGCTGCCACTTGTTCTCTTGTTGCCAATGTTTCAGTCTGTAGGTAGGTTAGATAGGCAGATAGAAACACTAGTCTCTGTAAACTAAATCTTATACTTACCCCCAATCAATGCTGCCACTTGTTCTCTTGTTGCCAATGTTTCAGTCTGTAGGTAGGTTAGATAGGCAGATAGAAACACTAGTCTCTGTAAACTAAATCTTATACTTACCTCCAATCAATGCTGCCACTTGTTCTCTTGTTGCCAATGTTTCAGTCTGTAGGTAGGTTAGATAGGCTGATAGAAACACTAGTCTCTGTAAACAAAATCTTATACTTACCCCCAATCAATACTGCCACTTGTTCTCTTGTTGCCAATGTTTCAGTCTGTAGGTAGGTTAGATAGGCAGATAGAAACACTAGTCTCTGTAAACTAAATCTTATACTTACCTCCAATCAATGCTACCACTTATTCTCTTGTTGTCAATGTTTCAGTCTGTAGGTAGTTTAGATAGGCAGATAGAAACACTAGTCTCTGTAAACTAAATCTTATATTTACCTCCAATCAACGCTGCCATGTGTTCTCTTGTTGCCAATGTTTCAGTCTGTAGGTAGGTTAGATAGGCAGATAGAAACACTAGTCTCTGTAAACTTAATCTTATATTTACCCCCAATCAATGTTGCCACTTGTTCTCTTGTTGCCAATGTTTCAGTCTGTAGGTAGGTTAGATAGGCAGATAGAAACACTAGTCTCTGTAAACTTAATCTTATATTTACCCCCAATCAATGTTGCCACTTGTTCTCTTGTTGCCAATGTTTCAGTCTGTAGGTAGGTTAGATAGGCAGATAGAAACACTAGTCTCTGTAAACTAAATCTTATACTTACCTCCAATCAATGCTGCCAATTGTTCTCTTGTTGCCAATGTTTCTGTCTGTAGGTAGTTTAGATAGGCAGATAGAAACACTAGTCTCTGTAAACTAAATCTTATATCGATGGCTCGGCGCGAAACGGTTGTAACTATGATTTTTTCAAAATCCACTTTTTTGCATAAAATGAATCATTAGTTACTGATACATGATGTGTTAAAAGGGCAAGCCTCAAATATTTCTAGAAGTTATTTTATTTGAATATTTGTCCTAAGGTTGTAACTCAAAATGTAAATGGACATTAGCGTGAAAGGGTTGTAACTCAAGTTACAACCCTTTCACGCTGAACCTTTAAATCACTTAATCCTACAAAATCAATATTTCCAAGATCTGGAAATTAATTTTAGTGTATCCATCATTGATGTTTGAAAGAATTTACTTGCCTCTTGAAGATTATTGAACAATTCCAGAAAATAATTGAGGTTTTAATGTAAATAAATCTAGCAGAAGTAAACAATGAATGATAAATACATAATGACCAGTGTCAAAAGTGCAATTTTTTCTTGAACCGTTTGGCCTAGAGCTTTGAAATTTTGTGTGTAGAATCATCTCAAGGACCTCTACCAAATTACCTCAAATTATTGTGATACAAGGAAAATTGGTCCTATGTTGTGGGTATCGGATTTCATATAGACAAAGAAGGAAATATTGTACAATCTTTTTCTCCTGAACTGTTTGGCCTAGAACTTTTGAATTTTGTGTGTAGAGTTGTCTTATGGCCTCTACCAAAACTCTTCTAACTATTGATACAAGGAAAATTGACCCTATGTTGTGGGTATCAAATTTCATAAAGAGACAAAGAAGGAAATCTTATACAATCTTTTTGGCCTGAACCATTTGGCAGAGTTTTGAAATTTTGTGTGTAGAATCATCTCAATGCCCTTTACCAAAATATTTCAAATTATTGCAAGGGCGGATCCAGGATTTTTTTCCAGGGGGGGGGGGGGGGGGGGGGGGGGGGTCAAAGCCCAAATGATGGCTTTTATTAAGAAGTTATATAGTCAAAATTCAATTTTCAGCCAATTCCAGGGGGGTCATGACCCCCTGACCCCCCCCCCCCTCTGGATCCGCACATGTATTGTGATACAGTTGTACAAGGAAAATTGGCCCTATGTTGTGGGTATCAAATTTCATTTAGAGATAAAGAAGGATATCTTGTACAATCTTCTATCCCTGAATCATTTGGCTTAGAGCTTTGAAATTTATTTTGTAGAATGGTATCAAGGCCCCCTACCAAATACATCAAATTATTGTGTG
>CAVMGG010001086.1:0-23397 GCA_963680895.1 Fragum sueziense | reverse complement strand
AGACTGTTCAAGCCAGTTTGAACGAGTTCTGACTCGAAATACGCGCTCAGCATAGGTCGAGAGGTAAAATATCAAAGTTTGAACAAGTTTGCAGAGAAATTTTTTTTTCGTCAAAATCGGGAATTTTCCTCCGCACCCCCTTACCGATTTTGCCATTTTTGACCAAAATTTTTTTGTCTCGGATTTTCTTAAAACTTGTATGTTTGGACGCTTTGGGTATGCTGCGAATAAAAATGGGGCTCCGGATACCCGACTGTACGCTTGAAAATTGGGTTCAGCCAAAAACCAATTTTGGCAAAAAACTGGCTTTCTGTGACCTGGAGCTTTGAGACTGTTCAAGCCAGTTTGAACGAGTTCTGACTCGAAATACGCGCTCAGCATAGGTCGAGAGGTAAAATATCAAAGTTTGAACAAGTTTGCAGAGAAATTTTTTTTTCGTCAAAATCGGGAATTTTCCTCCGCACCCCCCTTACCGATTTTGCCATTTTTGACCAAAATTTTTTTGTCTCGGATTTTCTTAAAACTTGTATGTTTGGACGCTTTGGGTATGCTGCGAATAAAAATGGGGCTCCGAATACCCGACTGTACGCTTGAAAATTGGGTTCAGCCAAAAACCAATTTTGGCAAAAAACTGGCTTTCTGTGACCTGGAGCTTTTGAGACTGTTCAAGCCAGTTTGAACGAGTTCTGACTCGAAATACGCGCTCAGCATAGGTCGAGAGGTAAAATATCAAAGTTTGAACAAGTTTGCAGAGAAATTTTTTTTTCGTCAAAATCGGGAATTTTCCTCCGCACCCCCCTTACCGATTTTGCCATTTTTGACCAAAATTTTTTTGTCTCGGATTTTCTTAAAACTTGTATGTTTGGACGCTTTGGGTATGCTGCGAATAAAAATGGGGCTCCGGATACCCGACTGTACGCTTGAAAATTGGGTTCAGCCAAAAACCAATTTTGGCAAAAAACTGGCTTTCTGTGACCTGGAGCTTTTGAGACTGTTCAAGCCAGTTTGAACGAGTTCTGACTCGAAATACGCGCTCAGCATAGGTCGAGAGGTAAAATATCAAAGTTTGAACAAGTTTGCAGAGAAATTTTTTTTTCGTCAAAATCGGGAATTTTCCTCCGCACCCCCCTTACCGATTTTGCCATTTTTGACCAAAATTTTTTTGTCTCGGATTTTCTTAAAACTTGTATGTTTGGACGCTTTGGGTATGCTGCGAATAAAAATGGGGCTCCGGATACCCGACTGTACGCTTGAAAATTGGGTTCAGCCAAAAACCAATTTTGGCAAAAAACTGGCTTTCTGTGACCTGGAGCTTTTGAGACTGTTCAAGCCAGTTTGAACGAGTTCTGACTCGAAATACGCGCTCAGCATAGGTCGAGAGGTAAAATATCAAAGTTTGAACAAGTTTGCAGAGAAATTTTTTTTTCGTCAAAATCGGGAATTTTCCTCCGCACCCCCCTTACCGATTTTGCCATTTTTGACCAAAATTTTTTTGTCTCGGATTTTCTTAAAACTTGTATGTTTGGACGCTTTGGGTATGCTGCGAATAAAAATGGGGCTCCGGATACCCGACTGTACGCTTGAAAATTGGGTTCAGCCAAAAACCAATTTTGGCAAAAAACTGGCTTTCTGTGACCTGGAGCTTTTGAGACTGTTCAAGCCAGTTTGAACGAGTTCTGACTCGAAATACGCGCTCAGCATAGGTCGAGAGGTAAAATATCAAAGTTTGAACAAGTTTGCAGAGAAATTTTTTTTTCGTCAAAATCGGGAATTTTCCTCCGCACCCCCCTTACCGATTTTGCCATTTTTGACCAAATTTTTTTTGTCTCGGATTTTCTTAAAACTTGTATGTTTGGACGCTTTGGGTATGCTGCGAATAAAAATGGGGCTCCGGATACCCGACTGTACGCTTGAAAATTGGGTTCAGCCAAAAACCAATTTTGGCAAAAAACTGGCTTTCTGTGACCTGGAGCTTTTGAGACTGTTCAAGCCAGTTTGAACGAGTTCTGACTCGAAATACGCGCTCAGCATAGGTCGAGAGGTAAAATATCAAAGTTTGAACAAGTTTGCAGAGAAATTTTTTTTTCGTCAAAATCGGGAATTTTCCTCCGCACCCCCCTTACCGATTTTGCCATTTTTGACCAAAATTTTTTTGTCTCGGATTTTCTTAAAACTTGTATGTTTGGACGCTTTGGGTATGCTGCGAATAAAAATGGGGCTCCGGATACCCGACTGTACGCTTGAAAATTGGGTTCAGCCAAAAACCAATTTTGGCAAAAAACTGGCTTTCTGTGACCTGGAGCTTTTGAGACTGTTCAAGCCAGTTTGAACGAGTTCTGACTCGAAATACGCGCTCAGCATAGGTCGAGAGGTAAAATATCAAAGTTTGAACAAGTTTGCAGAGAAATTTTTTTTTCGTCAAAATCGGGAATTTTCCTCCGCACCCCCCTTACCGATTTTGCCATTTTTGACCAAAATTTTTTTGTCTCGGATTTTCTTAAAACTTGTATGTTTGGACGCTTTGGGTATGCTGCGAATAAAAATGGGGCTCCGGATACCCGACTGTACGCTTGAAAATTGGGTTCAGCCAAAAACCAATTTTGGCAAAAAACTGGCTTTCTGTGACCTGGAGCTTTTGAGACTGTTCAAGCCAGTTTGAACGAGTTCTGACTCGAAATACGCGCTCAGCATAGGTCGAGAGGTAAAATATCAAAGTTTGAACAAGTTTGCAGAGAAATTTTTTTTTCGTCAAAATCGGGAATTTTCCTCCGCACCCCCCTTACCGATTTTGCCATTTTTGACCAAAATTTTTTTGTCTCGGATTTTCTTAAAACTTGTATGTTTGGACGCTTTGGGTATGCTGCGAATAAAAATGGGGCTCCGGATACCCGACTGTACGCTTGAAAATTGGGTTCAGCCAAAAACCAATTTTGGCAAAAAACTGGCTTTCTGTGACCTGGAGCTTTTGAGACTGTTCAAGCCAGTTTGAACGAGTTCTGACTCGAAATACGCGCTCAGCATAGGTCGAGAGGTAAAATATCAAAGTTTGAACAAGTTTGCAGAGAATTTTTTTTTTCGTCAAAATCGGGAATTTTCCTCCGCACCCCCCTTACCGATTTTGCCATTTTTGACCAAAATTTTTTTGTCTCGGATTTTCTTAAAACTTGTATGTTTGGACGCTTTGGGTATGCTGCGAATAAAAATGGGGCTCCGGATACCCGACTGTACGCTTGAAAATTGGGTTCAGCCAAAAACCAATTTTGGCAAAAAACTGGCTTTCTGTGACCTGGAGCTTTTGAGACTGTTCAAGCCAGTTTGAACGAGTTCTGACTCGAAATACGCGCTCAGCATAGGTCGAGAGGTAAAATATCAAAGTTTGAACAAGTTTGCAGAGAAATTTTTTTTTCGTCAAAATCGGGAATTTTCCTCCGCACCCCCCTTACCGATTTTGCCATTTTTGACCAAAATTTTTTTGTCTCGGATTTTCTTAAAACTTGTATGTTTGGACGCTTTGGGTATGCTGCGAATAAAAATGGGGCTCCGGATACCCGACTGTACGCTTGAAAATTGGGTTCAGCCAAAAACCAATTTTGGCAAAAAACTGGCTTTCTGTGACCTGGAGCTTTTGAGACTGTTCAAGCCAGTTTGAACGAGTTCTGACTCGAAATACGCGCTCAGCATAGGTCGAGAGGTAAAATATCAAAGTTTGAACAAGTTTGCAGAGAAATTTTTTTTTCGTCAAAATCGGGAATTTTCCTCCGCACCCCCCTTACCGATTTTGCCATTTTTGACCAAAATTTTTTTGTCTCGGATTTTCTTAAAACTTGTATGTTTGGACGCTTTGGGTATGCTGCGAATAAAAATGGGGCTCCGGATACCCGACTGTACGCTTGAAAATTGGGTTCAGCCAAAAACCAATTTTGGCAAAAAACTGGCTTTCTGTGACCTGGAGCTTTTGAGACTGTTCAAGCCAGTTTGAACGAGTTCTGACTCGAAATACGCGCTCAGCATAGGTCGAGAGGTAAAATATCAAAGTTTGAACAAGTTTGCAGAGAAATTTTTTTTTCGTCAAAATCGGGAATTTTCCTCCGCACCCCCCTTACCGATTTTGCCATTTTTGACCAAAATTTTTTTGTCTCGGATTTTCTTAAAACTTGTATGTTTGGACGCTTTGGGTATGCTGCGAATAAAAATGGGGCTCCGGATACCCGACTGTACGCTTGAAAATTGGGTTCAGCCAAAAACCAATTTTGGCAAAAAACTGGCTTTCTGTGACCTGGAGCTTTTGAGACTGTTCAAGCCAGTTTGAACGAGTTCTGACTCGAAATACGCGCTCAGCATAGGTCGAGAGGTAAAATATCAAAGTTTGAACAAGTTTGCAGAGAAATTTTTTTTTCGTCAAAATCGGGAATTTTCCTCCGCACCCCCCTTACCGATTTTGCCATTTTTGACCAAAATTTTTTTGTCTCGGATTTTCTTAAAACTTGTATGTTTGGACGCTTTGGGTATGCTGCGAATAAAAATGGGGCTCCGGATACCCGACTGTACGCTTGAAAATTGGGTTCAGCCAAAAACCAATTTGTCTCGGATTTTCTTAAAACTTGTATGTTTGGACGCTTTGGGTATGCTGCGAATAAAAATGGGGCTCCGGATACCCGACTGTACGCTTGAAAATTGAGTTCAGCCAAAAACCAATTTTGGCAAAAAACTGGCTTTCTGTGACCTGGAGCTTTTGAGACTGTTCAAGCCAGTTTGAACGAGTTCTGACTCGAAATACGCGCTCAGCATAGGTCGAGAGGTAAAATATCAAAGTTTGAACAAGTTTGCAGAGAAATTTTTTTTTCGTCAAAATCGGGAATTTTCCTCCGCACCCCCCTTACCGATTTTGCCATTTTTGACCAAAATTTTTTTGTCTCGGATTTTCTTAAAACTTGTATGTTTGGACGCTTTGGGTATGCTGCGAATAAAAATGGGGCTCCGGATACCCGACTGTACGCTTGAAAATTGGGTTCAGCCAAAAACCAATTTTGGCAAAAAACTGGCTTTCTGTGACCTGGAGCTTTTGAGACTGTTCAAGCCAGTTTGAACGAGTTCTGACTCGAAATACGCGCTCAGCATAGGTCGAGAGGTAAAATATCAAAGTTTGAACAAGTTTGCAGAGAATTTTTTTTTTCGTCAAAATCGGGAATTTTCCTCCGCACCCCCCTTACCGATTTTGCCATTTTTGACCAAAATTTTTTTGTCTCGGATTTTCTTAAAACTTGTATGTTTGGACGCTTTGGGTATGCTGCGAATAAAAATGGGGCTCCGGATACCCGACTGTACGCTTGAAAATTGGGTTCAGCCAAAAACCAATTTTGGCAAAAAACTGGCTTTCTGTGACCTGGAGCTTTTGAGACTGTTCAAGCCAGTTTGAACGAGTTCTGACTCGAAATACGCGCTCAGCATAGGTCGAGAGGTAAAATATCAAAGTTTGAACAAGTTTGCAGAGATTTTTTTTTTTCGTCAAAATCGGGAATTTTCCTCCGCACCCCCCTTACCGATTCTGCCATTTTTGACCAAAATTTTTTTGTCTCGGATTTTCTTAAAACTTGTATGTTTGGACGCTTTGGGTATGCTGCGAATAAAAATGGGGCTCCGGATACCCGACTGTACGCTTGAAAATTGGGTTCAGCCAAAAACCAATTTTGGCAAAAAACTGGCTTTCTGTGACCTGGAGCTTTTGAGACTGTTCAAGCCAGTTTGAACGAGTTCTGACTCGAAATACGCGCTCAGCATAGGTCGAGAGGTAAAATATCAAAGTTTGAACAAGTTTGCAGAGAAATTTTTTTTTCGTCAAAATCGGGAATTTTCCTCCGCACCCCCCTTACCGATTTTGCCATTTTTGACCAAAATTTTTTTGTCTCGGATTTTCTTAAAACTTGTATGTTTGGACGCTTTGGGTATGCTGCGAATAAAAATGGGGCTCCGGATACCCGACTGTACGCTTGAAAATTGGGTTCAGCCAAAAACCAATTTTGGCAAAAAACTGGCTTTCTGTGACCTGGAGCTTTTGAGACTGTTCAAGCCAGTTTGAACGAGTTCTGACTCGAAATACGCGCTCAGCATAGGTCGAGAGGTAAAATATCAAAGTTTGAACAAGTTTGCAGAGAAATTTTTTTTTCGTCAAAATCGGGAATTTTCCTCCGCACCCCCCTTACCGATTTTGCCATTTTTGACCAAAATTTTTTTGTCTCGGATTTTCTTAAAACTTGTATGTTTGGACGCTTTGGGTATGCTGCGAATAAAAATGGGGCTCCGGATACCCGACTGTACGCTTGAAAATTGGGTTCAGCCAAAAACCAATTTTGGCAAAAAACTGGCTTTCTGTGACCTGGAGCTTTTGAGACTGTTCAAGCCAGTTTGAACGAGTTCTGACTCGAAATACGCGCTCAGCATAGGTCGAGAGGTAAAATATCAAAGTTTGAACAAGTTTGCAGAGAAATTTTTTTTTCGTCAAAATCGGGAATTTTCCTCCGCACCCCCCTTACCGATTTTGCCATTTTTGACCAAAATTTTTTTGTCTCGGATTTTCTTAAAACTTGTATGTTTGGACGCTTTGGGTATGCTGCGAATAAAAATGGGGCTCCGGATACCCGACTGTACGCTTGAAAATTGGGTTCAGCCAAAAACCAATTTTGGCAAAAAACTGGCTTTCTGTGACCTGGAGCTTTTGAGACTGTTCAAGCCAGTTTGAACGAGTTCTGACTCGAAATACGCGCTCAGCATAGGTCGAGAGGTAAAATATCAAAGTTTGAACAAGTTTGCAGAGAAATTTTTTTTTCGTCAAAATCGGGAATTTTCCTCCGCACCCCCCTTACCGATTTTGCCATTTTTGACCAAAATTTTTTTGTCTCGGATTTTCTTAAAACTTGTATGTTTGGACGCTTTGGGTATGCTGCGAATAAAAATGGGGCTCCGGATACCCGACTGTACGCTTGAAAATTGGGTTCAGCCAAAAACCAATTTTGGCAAAAAACTGGCTTTCTGTGACCTGGAGCTTTTGAGACTGTTCAAGCCAGTTTGAACGAGTTCTGACTCGAAATACGCGCTCAGCATAGGTCGAGAGGTAAAATATCAAAGTTTGAACAAGTTTGCAGAGAAAATTTTTTTTCGTCAAAATCGGGAATTTTCCTCCGCACCCCCCTTACCGATTTTGCCGTTTTTGACCAAAATTTTTTTGTCTCGGATTTTCTTAAAACTTGTATGTTTGGACGCTTTGGGTATGCTGCGAATAAAAATGGGGCTCCGGATACCCGACTGTACGCTTGAAAATTGGGTTCAGCCAAAAACCAATTTTGGCAAAAAACTGGCTTTCTGTGACCTGGAGCTTTTGAGACTGTTCAAGCCAGTTTGAACGAGTTCTGACTCGAAATACGCGCTCAGCATAGGTCGAGAGGTAAAATATCAAAGTTTGAACAAGTTTGCAGAGAAATTTTTTTTTCGTCAAAATCGGGAATTTTCCTCCGCACCCCCCTTACCGATTTTGCAATTTTTGACCAAAATTTTTTTGTCTCGGATTTTCTTAAAACTTGTATGTTTGGACGCTTTGGGTATGCTGCGAATAAAAATGGGGCTCCGGATACCCGACTGTACGCTTGAAAATTGGGTTCAGCCAAAAACCAATTTTGGCAAAAAACTGGCTTTCTGTGACCTGGAGCTTTTGAGACTGTTCAAGCCAGTTTGAACGAGTTCTGACTCGAAATACGCGCTCAGCATAGGTCGAGAGGTAAAATATCAAAGTTTGAACAAGTTTGCAGAGAAATTTTTTTTCGTCAAAATCGGGAATTTTCCTCCGCACCCCCCTTACCGATTTTGCCATTTTTGACCAAAATTTTTTTGTCTCGGATTTTCTTAAAACTTGTATGTTTGGACGCTTTGGGTATGCTGCGAATAAAAATGGGGCTCCGGATACCCGACTGTACGCTTGAAAATTGGGTTCAGCCAAAAACCAATTTTGGCAAAAAACTGGCTTTCTGTGACCTGGAGCTTTTGAGACTGTTCAAGCCAGTTTGAACGAGTTCTGACTCGAAATACGCGCTCAGCATAGGTCGAGAGGTAAAATATCAAAGTTTGAACAAGTTTGCAGAGAAAATTTTTTTTCGTCAAAATCGGGAATTTTCCTCCGCACCCCCCTTACCGATTTTGCCATTTTTGACCAAAATTTTTTTGTCTCGGATTTTCTTAAAACTTGTATGTTTGGACGCTTTGGGTATGCTGCGAATAAAAATGGGGCTCCGGATACCCGACTGTACGCTTGAAAATTGGGTTCAGCCAAAAACCAATTTTGGCAAAAAACTGGCTTTCTGTGACCTGGAGCTTTTGAGACTGTTCAAGCCAGTTTGAACGAGTTCTGACTCGAAATACGCGCTCAGCATAGGTCGAGAGGTAAAATATCAAAGTTTGAACAAGTTTGCAGAGAAATTTTTTTTTCGTCAAAATCGGGAATTTTCCTCCGCACCCCCCTTACCGATTTTGCCATTTTTGACCAAAATTTTTTTGTCTCGGATTTTCTTAAAACTTGTATGTTTGGACGCTTTGGGTATGCTGCGAATAAAAATGGGGCTCCGGATACCCGACTGTACGCTTGAAAATTGGGTTCAGCCAAAAACCAATTTTGGCAAAAAACTGGCTTTCTGTGACCTGGAGCTTTTGAGACTGTTCAAGCCAGTTTGAACGAGTTCTGACTCGAAATACGCGCTCAGCATAGGTCGAGAGGTAAAATATCAAAGTTTGAACAAGTTTGCAGAGAAATTTTTTTTTCGTCAAAATCGGGAATTTTCCTCCGCACCCCCCTTACCGATTTTGCCATTTTTGACCAAAATTTTTTTGTCTCGGATTTTCTTAAAACTTGTATGTTTGGACGCTTTGGGTATGCTGCGAATAAAAATGGGGCTCCGGATACCCGACTGTACGCTTGAAAATTGGGTTCAGCCAAAAACCAATTTGTCTCCGATTTTCTTAAAACTTGTATGTTTGGACGCTTTGGGTATGCTGCGAATAAAAATGGGGCTCCGGATACCCGACTGTACGCTTGAAAATTGAGTTCAGCCAAAAACCAATTTTGGCAAAAAACTGGCTTTCTGTGACCTGGAGCTTTTGAGACTGTTCAAGCCAGTTTGAACGAGTTCTGACTCGAAATACGCGCTCAGCATAGGTCGAGAGGTAAAATATCAAAGTTTGAACAAGTTTGCAGAGAAATTTTTTTTTCGTCAAAATCGGGAATTTTCCTCCGCACCCCCCTTACCGATTTTGCCATTTTTGACCAAAATTTTTTTGTCTCGGATTTTCTTAAAACTTGTATGTTTGGACGCTTTGGGTATGCTGCGAATAAAAATGGGGCTCCGGATACCCGACTGTACGCTTGAAAATTGGGTTCAGCCAAAAACCAATTTTGGCAAAAAACTGGCTTTCTGTGACCTGGAGCTTTTGAGACTGTTCAAGCCAGTTTGAACGAGTTCTGACTCGAAATACGCGCTCAGCATAGGTCGAGAGGTAAAATATCAAAGTTTGAACAAGTTTGCAGAGAAATTTTTTTTTCGTCAAAATCGGGAATTTTCCTCCGCACCCCCCTTACCGATTTTGCCATTTTTGACCAAAATTTTTTTGTCTCGGATTTTCTTAAAACTTGTATGTTTGGACGCTTTGGGTATGCTGCGAATAAAAATGGGGCTCCGGATACCCGACTGTACGCTTGAAAATTGGGTTCAGCCAAAAACCAATTTTGGCAAAAAACTGGCTTTCTGTGACCTGGAGCTTTTGAGACTGTTCAAGCCAGTTTGAACGAGTTCTGACTCGAAATACGCGCTCAGCATAGGTCGAGAGGTAAAATATCAAAGTTTGAACAAGTTTGCAGAGATTTTTTTTTTTCGTCAAAATCGGGAATTTTCCTCCGCACCCCCCTTACCGATTCTGCCATTTTTGACCAAAATTTTTTTGTCTCGGATTTTCTTAAAACTTGTATGTTTGGACGCTTTGGGTATGCTGCGAATAAAAATGGGGCTCCGGATACCCGACTGTACGCTTGAAAATTGGGTTCAGCCAAAAACCAATTTTGGCAAAAAACTGGCTTTCTGTGACCTGGAGCTTTTGAGACTGTTCAAGCCAGTTTGAACGAGTTCTGACTCGAAATACGCGCTCAGCATAGGTCGAGAGGTAAAATATCAAAGTTTGAACAAGTTTGCAGAGAAATTTTTTTTTCGTCAAAATCGGGAATTTTCCTCCGCACCCCCCTTACCGATTTTGCCATTTTTGACCAAAATTTTTTTGTCTCGGATTTTCTTAAAACTTGTATGTTTGGACGCTTTGGGTATGCTGCGAATAAAAATGGGGCTCCGGATACCCGACTGTACGCTTGAAAATTGGGTTCAGCCAAAAACCAATTTTGGCAAAAAACTGGCTTTCTGTGACCTGGAGCTTTTGAGACTGTTCAAGCCAGTTTGAACGAGTTCTGACTCGAAATACGCGCTCAGCATAGGTCGAGAGGTAAAATATCAAAGTTTGAACAAGTTTGCAGAGAAATTTTTTTTTCGTCAAAATCGGGAATTTTCCTCCGCACCCCCCTTACCGATTTTGCCATTTTTGACCAAAATTTTTTTGTCTCGGATTTTCTTAAAACTTGTATGTTTGGACGCTTTGGGTATGCTGCGAATAAAAATGGGGCTCCGGATACCCGACTGTACGCTTGAAAATTGGGTTCAGCCAAAAACCAATTTTGGCAAAAAACTGGCTTTCTGTGACCTGGAGCTTTTGAGACTGTTCAAGCCAGTTTGAACGAGTTCTGACTCGAAATACGCGCTCAGCATAGGTCGAGAGGTAAAATATCAAAGTTTGAACAAGTTTGCAGAGAAATTTTTTTTTCGTCAAAATCGGGAATTTTCCTCCGCACCCCCCTTACCGATTTTGCAATTTTTGACCAAAATTTTTTTGTCTCGGATTTTCTTAAAACTTGTATGTTTGGACGCTTTGGGTATGCTGCGAATAAAAATGGGGCTCCGGATACCCGACTGTACGCTTGAAAATTGGGTTCAGCCAAAAACCAATTTTGGCAAAAAACTGGCTTTCTGTGACCTGGAGCTTTTGAGACTGTTCAAGCCAGTTTGAACGAGTTCTGACTCGAAATACGCGCTCAGCATAGGTCGAGAGGTAAAATATCAAAGTTTGAACAAGTTTGCAGAGAAATTTTTTTTCGTCAAAATCGGGAATTTTCCTCCGCACCCCCCTTACCGATTTTGCCATTTTTGACCAAAATTTTTTTGTCTCGGATTTTCTTAAAACTTGTATGTTTGGACGCTTTGGGTATGCTGCGAATAAAAATGGGGCTCCGGATACCCGACTGTACGCTTGAAAATTGGGTTCAGCCAAAAACCAATTTTGGCAAAAAACTGGCTTTCTGTGACCTGGAGCTTTTGAGACTGTTCAAGCCAGTTTGAACGAGTTCTGACTCGAAATACGCGCTCAGCATAGGTCGAGAGGTAAAATATCAAAGTTTGAACAAGTTTGCAGAGAAAATTTTTTTTCGTCAAAATCGGGAATTTTCCTCCGCACCCCCCTTACCGATTTTGCCATTTTTGACCAAAATTTTTTTGTCTCGGATTTTCTTAAAACTTGTATGTTTGGACGCTTTGGGTATGCTGCGAATAAAAATGGGGCTCCGGATACCCGACTGTACGCTTGAAAATTGGGTTCAGCCAAAAACCAATTTTGGCAAAAAACTGGCTTTCTGTGACCTGGAGCTTTTGAGACTGTTCAAGCCAGTTTGAACGAGTTCTGACTCGAAATACGCGCTCAGCATAGGTCGAGAGGTAAAATATCAAAGTTTGAACAAGTATGCAGAGAAATTTTTTTTTCGTCAAAATCGGGAATTTTCCTCCGCACCCCCCTTACCGATTTTGCCATTTTTGACCAAAATTTTTTTGTCTCGGATTTTCTTAAAACTTGTATGTTTGGACGCTTTGGGTATGCTGCGAATAAAAATGGGGCTCCGGATACCCGACTGTACGCTTGAAAATTGGGTTCAGCCAAAAACCAATTTTGGCAAAAAACTGGCTTTCTGTGACCTGGAGCTTTTGAGACTGTTCAAGCCAGTTTGAACGAGTTCTGACTCGAAATACGCGCTCAGCATAGGTCGAGAGGTAAAATATCAAAGTTTGAACAAGTTTGCAGAGAAATTTTTTTTTCGTCAAAATCGGGAATTTTCCTCCGCACCCCCCTTACCGATTTTGCCATTTTTGACCAAAATTTTTTTGTCTCGGATTTTCTTAAAACTTGTATGTTTGGACGCTTTGGGTATGCTGCGAATAAAAATGGGGCTCCGGATACCCGACTGTACGCTTGAAAATTGGGTTCAGCCAAAAACCAATTTTGGCAAAAAACTGGCTTTCTGTGACCTGGAGCTTTTGAGACTGTTCAAGCCAGTTTGAACGAGTTCTGACTCGAAATACGCGCTCAGCATAGGTCGAGAGGTAAAATATCAAAGTTTGAACAAGTTTGCAGAGAAAATTTTTTTTCGTCAAAATCGGGAATTTTCCTCCGCACCCCCCTTACCGATTTTGCCATTTTTGACCAAAATTTTTTTGTCTCGGATTTTCTTAAAACTTGTATGTTTGGACGCTTTGGGTATGCTGCGAATAAAAATGGGGCTCCGGATACCCGACTGTACGCTTGAAAATTGGGTTCAGCCAAAAACCAATTTTGGCAAAAACTGGCTTTCTGTGACCTGGAGCTTTTGAGACTGTTCAAGCCAGTTTGAACGAGTTCTGACTCGAAATACGCGCTCAGCATAGGTCGAGAGGTAAAATATCAAAGTTTGAACAAGTTTGCAGAGAAATTTTTTTTCGTCAAAATCGGGAATTTTCCTCCGCACCCCCCTTACCGATTTTGCCATTTTTGACCAAAATTTTTTTGTCTCGGATTTTCTTAAAACTTGTATGTTTGGACGCTTTGGGTATGCTGCGAATAAAAATGGGGCTCCGGATACCCGACTGTACGCTTGAAAATTGGGTTCAGCCAAAAACCAATTTTGGCAAAAAACTGGCTTTCTGTGACCTGGAGCTTTTGAGACTGTTCAAGCCAGTTTGAACGAGTTCTGACTCGAAATACGCGCTCAGCATAGGTCGAGAGGTAAAATATCAAAGTTTGAACAAGTTTGCAGAGAAATTTTTTTTTCGTCAAAATCGGGAATTTTCCTCCGCACCCCCCTTACCGATTTTGCCATTTTTGACCAAAATTTTTTTGTCTCGGATTTTCTTAAAACTTGTATGTTTGGACGCTTTGGGTATGCTGCGAATAAAAATGGGGCTCCGGATACCCGACTGTACGCTTGAAAATTGGGTTCAGCCAAAAACCAATTTTGGCAAAAAACTGGCTTTCTGTGACCTGGAGCTTTTGAGACTGTTCAAGCCAGTTTGAACGAGTTCTGACTCGAAATACGCGCTCAGCATAGGTCGAGAGGTAAAATATCAAAGTTTGAACAAGTTTGCAGAGAAATTTTTTTTTCGTCAAAATCGGGAATTTTCCTCCGCACCCCCCTTACCGATTTTGCCATTTTTGACCAAAATTTTTTTGTCTCGGATTTTCTTAAAACTTGTATGTTTGGACGCTTTGGGTATGCTGCGAATAAAAATGGGGCTCCGGATACCCGACTGTACGCTTGAAAATTGGGTTCAGCCAAAAACCAATTTTGGCAAAAAACTGGCTTTCTGTGACCTGGAGCTTTTGAGACTGTTCAAGCCAGTTTGAACGAGTTCTGACTCGAAATACGCGCTCAGCATAGGTCGAGAGGTAAAATATCAAAGTTTGAACAAGTTTGCAGAGAAATTTTTTTTTCGTCAAAATCGGGAATTTTCCTCCGCACCCCCCTTACCGATTTTGCCATTTTTGACCAAAATTTTTTTGTCTCGGATTTTCTTAAAACTTGTATGTTTGGACGCTTTGGGTATGCTGCGAATAAAAATGGGGCTCCGGATACCCGACTGTACGCTTGAAAATTGGGTTCAGCCAAAAACCAATTTTGGCAAAAAACTGGCTTTCTGTGACCTGGAGCTTTTGAGACTGTTCAAGCCAGTTTGAACGAGTTCTGACTCGAAATATGCGCTCAGCATAGGTCGAGAGGTAAAATATCAAAGTTTGAACAAGTTTGCAGAGAAATTTTTTTTCGTCAAAATCGGGAATTTTCCTCCGCACCCCCCTTACCGATTTTGCCATTTTTGACCAAAATTTTTTTGTCTCGGATTTTCTTAAAACTTGTATGTTTGGACGCTTTGGGTATGCTGCGAATAAAAATGGGGCTCCGGATACCCGACTGTACGCTTGAAAATTGGGTTCAGCCAAAAACCAATTTTGGCAAAAAACTGGCTTTCTGTGACCTGGAGCTTTTGAGACTGTTCAAGCCAGTTTGAACGAGTTCTGACTCGAA
Source organism: Fragum sueziense (assembly GCA_963680895.1). NCBI lineage: Eukaryota > Metazoa > Mollusca > Bivalvia > Cardiida > Cardiidae > Fragum > Fragum sueziense. Next base: position 8,942 of record CAVMGG010001086.1, on the reverse strand, counting down.
ATACGCGCTCAGCATAGGTCGAGAGGTAAAATATCAAAGTTTGAACAAGTTTGCAGAGAAATTTTTTTTTCGTCAAAATCGGGAATTTTCCTCCGCACCCCCCTTACCGATTTTGCCATTTTTGACCAAAATTTTTTTGTCTCGGATTTTCTTAAAACTTGTATGTTTGGACGCTTTGGGTATGCTGCGAATAAAAATGGGGCTCCGGATACCCGACTGTACGCTTGAAAATTGGGTTCAGCCAAAAACCAATTTTGGCAAAAAACTGGCTTTCTGTGACCTGGAGCTTTTGAGACTGTTCAAGCCAGTTTGAACGAGTTCTGACTCGAAATACGCGCTCAGCATAGGTCGAGAGGTAAAATATCAAAGTTTGAACAAGTTTGCAGAGAAAATTTTTTTTCGTCAAAATCGGGAATTTTCCTCCGCACCCCCCTTACCGATTTTGCCATTTTTGACCAAAATTTTTTTGTCTCGGATTTTCTTAAAACTTGTATGTTTGGACGCTTTGGGTATGCTGCGAATAAAAATGGGGCTCCGGATACCCGACTGTACGCTTGAAAATTGGGTTCAGCCAAAAACCAATTTTGGCAAAAAACTGGCTTTCTGTGACCTGGAGCTTTTGAGACTGTTCAAGCCAGTTTGAACGAGTTCTGACTCGAAATACGCGCTCAGCATAGGTCGAGAGGTAAAATATCAAAGTTTGAACAAGTTTGCAGAGAAATTTTTTTTTCGTCAAAATCGGGAATTTTCCTCCGCACCCCCCTTACCGATTTTGCCATTTTTGACCAAAATTTTTTTGTCTCGGATTTTCTTAAAACTTGTATGTTTGGACGCTTTGGGTATGCTGCGAATAAAAATGGGGCTCCGGATACCCGACTGTACGCTTGAAAATTGGGTTCAGCCAAAAACCAATTTTGGCAAAAAACTGGCTTTCTGTGACCTGGAGCTTTTGAGACTGTTCAAGCCAGTTTGAACGAGTTCTGACTCGAAATACGCGCTCAGCATAGGTCGAGAGGTAAAATATCAAAGTTTGAACAAGTTTGCAGAGAAATTTTTTTTTCGTCAAAATCGGGAATTTTCCTCCGCACCCCCCTTACCGATTTTGCCATTTTTGACCAAAATTTTTTTGTCTCGGATTTTCTTAAAACTTGTATGTTTGGACGCTTTGGGTATGCTGCGAATAAAAATGGGGCTCCGGATACCCGACTGTACGCTTGAAAATTGGGTTCAGCCAAAAACCAATTTTGGCAAAAAACTGGCTTTCTGTGACCTGGAGCTTTTGAGACTGTTCAAGCCAGTTTGAACGAGTTCTGACTCGAAATACGCGCTCAGCATAGGTCGAGAGGTAAAATATCAAAGTTTGAACAAGTTTGCAGAGAAATTTTTTTTTCGTCAAAATCGGGAATTTTCCTCCGCACCCCCCTTACCGATTTTGCCATTTTTGACCAAAATTTTTTTGTCTCGGATTTTCTTAAAATTTGTATGTTTGGACGCTTTGGGTATGCTGCGAATAAAAATGGGGCTCCGGATACCCGACTGTACGCTTGAAAATTGGGTTCAGCCAAAAACCAATTTTGGCAAAAAACTGGCTTTCTGTGACCTGGAGCTTTTGAGACTGTTCAAGCCAGTTTGAACGAGTTCTGACTCGAAATACGCGCTCAGCATAGGTCGAGAGGTAAAATATCAAAGTTTGAACAAGTTTGCAGAGAAATTTTTTTTTCGTCAAAATCGGGAATTTTCCTCCGCACCCCCCTTACCGATTTTGCCATTTTTGACCAAAATTTTTTTGTCTCGGATTTTCTTAAAACTTGTATGTTTGGACGCTTTGGGTATGCTGCGAATAAAAATGGGGCTCCGGATACCCGACTGTACGCTTGAAAATTGGGTTCAGCCAAAAACCAATTTTGGCAAAAAACTGGCTTTCTGTGACCTGGAGCTTTTGAGACTGTTCAAGCCAGTTTGAACGAGTTCTGACTCGAAATACGCGCTCAGCATAGGTCGAGAGGTAAAATATCAAAGTTTGAACAAGTTTGCAGAGAAATTTTTTTTTCGTCAAAATCGGGAATTTTCCTCCGCACCCCCCTTACCGATTTTGCCATTTTTGACCAAAATTTTTTTGTCTCGGATTTTCTTAAAACTTGTATGTTTGGACGCTTTGGGTATGCTGCGAATAAAAATGGGGCTCCGGATACCCGACTGTACGCTTGAAAATTGGGTTCAGCCAAAAACCAATTTTGGCAAAAAACTGGCTTTCTGTGACCTGGAGCTTTTGAGACTGTTCAAGCCAGTTTGAACGAGTTCTGACTCGAAATACGCGCTCAGCATAGGTCGAGAGGTAAAATATCAAAGTTTGAACAAGTTTGCAGAGAAAATTTTTTTTCGTCAAAATCGGGAATTTTCCTCCGCACCCCCTTACCGATTTTGCCATTTTTGACCAAAATTTTTTTGTCTCGGATTTTCTTAAAACTTGTATGTTTGGACGCTTTGGGTATGCTGCGAATAAAAATGGGGCTCCGGATACCCGACTGTACGCTTGAAAATTGGGTTCAGCCAAAAACCAATTTTGGCAAAAAACTGGCTTTCTGTGACCTGGAGCTTTTGAGACTGTTCAAGCCAGTTTGAACGAGTTCTGACTCGAAATATGCGCTCAGCATAGGTCGAGAGGTAAAATATCAAAGTTTGAACAAGTTTGCAGAGAAATTTTTTTTTCGTCAAAATCGGGAATTTTCCTCCGCACCCCCCTTACCGATTTTGCCATTTTTGACCAAAATTTTTTTGTCTCGGATTTTCTTAAAACTTGTATGTTTGGACGCTTTGGGTATGCTGCGAATAAAAATGGGGCTCCGGATACCCGACTGTACGCTTGAAAATTGGGTTCAGCCAAAAACCAATTTTGGCAAAAAACTGGCTTTCTGTGACCTGGAGCTTTTGAGACTGTTCAAGCCAGTTTGAACGAGTTCTGACTCGAAATACGCGCTCAGCATAGGTCGAGAGGTAAAATATCAAAGTTTGAACAAGTTTGCAGAGAAAATTTTTTTTCGTCAAAATCGGGAATTTTTCTCCGCACCCCCCTTACCGATTTTGCCATTTTTGACCAAAATTTTTTTGTCTCGGATTTTCTTAAAACTTGTATGTTTGGACGCTTTGGGTATGCTGCGAATAAAAATGGGGCTCCGGATACCCGACTGTACGCTTGAAAATTGGGTTCAGCCAAAAACCAATTTTGGCAAAAAACTGGCTTTCTGTGACCTGGAGCTTTTGAGACTGTTCAAGCCAGTTTGAACGAGTTCTGACTCGAAATACGCGCTCAGCATAGGTCGAGAGGTAAAATATCAAAGTTTGAACAAGTTTGCAGAGAAATTTTTTTTTCGTCAAAATCGGGAATTTTCCTCCGCACCCCCCTTACCGATTTTGCCATTTTTTACCAAAATTTTTTTGTCTCGGATTTTCTTAAAACTTGTATGTTTGGACGCTTTGGGTATGCTGCGAATAAAAATGGGGCTCCGGATACCCGACTGTACGCTTGAAAATTGGGTTCAGCCAAAAACCAATTTTGGCAAAAAACTGGCTTTCTGTGACCTGGAGCTTTTGAGACTGTTCAAGCCAGTTTGAACGAGTTCTGACTCGAAATACGCGCTCAGCATAGGTCGAGAGGTAAAATATCAAAGTTTGAACAAGTTTGCAGAGAATTTTTTTTTCGTCAAAATCGGGAATTTTCCTCTGCACCCCCCTTACCGATTTTGCCATTTTTGACCAAAATTTTTTTGTCTCGGATTTTCTTAAAACTTGTATGTTTGGACGCTTTGGGTATGCTGCGAATAAAAATGGGGCTCCGGATACCCGACTGTACGCTTGAAAATTGGGTTCAGCCAAAAACCAATTTTGGCAAAAAACTGGCTTTCTGTGACCTGGAGCTTTTGAGACTGTTCAAGCCAGTTTGAACGAGTTCTGACTCGAAATACGCGCTCAGCATAGGTCGAGAGGTAAAATATCAAAGTTTGAACAAGTTTGCAGAGAAAATTTTTTTTCGTCAAAATCGGGAATTTTCCTCCGCACCCCCCTTACCGATTTTGCCATTTTTGACCAAATTTTTTTGTCTCGGATTTTCTTAAAACTTGTATGTTTGGACGCTTTGGGTATGCTGCGAATAAAAATGGGGCTCCGGATACCCGACTGTACGCTTGAAAATTGGGTTCAGCCAAAAACCAATTTTGGCAAAAAACTGGCTTTCTGTGACCTGGAGCTTTTGAGACTGTTCAAGCCAGTTTGAACGAGTTCTGACTCGAAATACGCGCTCAGCATAGGTCGAGAGGTAAAATATCAAAGTTTGAACAAGTTTGCAGAGAAATTTTTTTTTCGTCAAAATCGGGAATTTTCCTCCGCACCCCCCTTACCGATTTTGCCATTTTTGACCAAAATTTTTTTGTCTCGGATTTTCTTAAAACTTGTATGTTTGGACGCTTTGGGTATGCTGCGAATAAAAATGGGGCTCCGGATACCCGACTGTACGCTTGAAAATTGGGTTCAGCCAAAAACCAATTTTGGCAAAAAACTGGCTTTCTGTGACCTGGAGCTTTTGAGACTGTTCAAGCCAGTTTGAACGAGTTCTGACTCGAAATACGCGCTCAGCATAGGTCGAGAGGTAAAATATCAAAGTTTGAACAAGTTTGCAGAGAAAATTTTTTTTCGTCAAAATCGGGAATTTTCCTCCGCACCCCCCTTACCGATTTTGCCATTTTTGACCAAAATTTTTTTGTCTCGGATTTTCTTAAAACTTGTATGTTTGGACGCTTTGGGTATGCTGCGAATAAAAATGGGGCTCCGGATACCCGACTGTACGCTTGAAAATTGGGTTCAGCCAAAAACCAATTTTGGCAAAAAACTGGCTTTCTGTGACCTGGAGCTTTTGAGACTGTTCAAGCCAGTTTGAACGAGTTCTGACTCGAAATACGCGCTCAGCATAGGTCGAGAGGTAAAATATCAAAGTTTGAACAAGTTTGCAGAGAAATTTTTTTTTCGTCAAAATCGGGAATTTTCCTCCGCACCCCCCTTACCGATTTTGCCATTTTTGACCAAAATTTTTTTGTCTCGGATTTTCTTAAAACTTGTATGTTTGGACGCTTTGGGTATGCTGCGAATAAAAATGGGGCTCCGGATACCCGACTGTACGCTTGAAAATTGGGTTCAGCCAAAAACCAATTTTGGCAAAAAACTGGCTTTCTGTGACCTGGAGCTTTTGAGACTGTTCAAGCCAGTTTGAACGAGTTCTGACTCGAAATACGCGCTCAGCATAGGTCGAGAGGTAAAATATCAAAGTTTGAACAAGTTTGCAGAGAAAATTTTTTTTCGTCAAAATCGGGAATTTTCCTCCGCACCCCCCTTACCGATTTTGCCATTTTTGACCAAAATTTTTTTGTCTCGGATTTTCTTAAAACTTGTATGTTTGGACGCTTTGGGTATGCTGCGAATAAAAATGGGGCTCCGGATACCCGACTGTACGCTTGAAAATTGGGTTCAGCCAAAAACCAATTTTGGCAAAAAACTGGCTTTCTGTGACCTGGAGCTTTTGAGACTGTTCAAGCCAGTTTGAACGAGTTCTGACTCGAAATACGCGCTCAGCATAGGTCGAGAGGTAAAATATCAAAGTTTGAACAAGTTTGCAGAGAAAATTTTTTTTCGTCAAAATCGGGAATTTTCCTCCGCACCCCCTTACCGATTTTGCCATTTTTGACCAAAATTTTTTTGTCTCGGATTTTCTTAAAACTTGTATGTTTGGACGCTTTGGGTATGCTGCGAATAAAAATGGGGCTCCGGATACCCGACTGTACGCTTGAAAATTGGGTTCAGCCAAAAACCAATTTTGGCAAAAAACTGGCTTTCTGTGACCTGGAGCTTTTGAGACTGTTCAAGCCAGTTTGAACGAGTTCTGACTCGAAATACGCGCTCAGCATAGGTCGAGAGGTAAAATATCAAAGTTTGAACAAGTTTGCAGAGAAAATTTTTTTTCGTCAAAATCGGGAATTTTCCTCCGCACCCCCCTTACCGATTTTGCCATTTTTGACCAAAATTTTTTTGTCTCGGATTTTCTTAAAACTTGTATGTTTGGACGCTTTGGGTATGCTGCGAATAAAAATGGGGCTCCGGATACCCGACTGTACGCTTGAAAATTGGGTTCAGCCAAAAACCAATTTTGGCAAAAAACTGGCTTTCTGTGACCTGGAGCTTTTGAGACTGTTCAAGCCAGTTTGAACGAGTTCTGACTCGAAATACGCGCTCAGCATAGGTCGAGAGGTAAAATATCAAAGTTTGAACAAGTTTGCAGAGAAATTTTTTTTTCGTCAAAATCGGGAATTTTCCTCCGCACCCCCCTTACCGATTTTGCCATTTTTGACCAAAATTTTTTTGTCTCGGATTTTCTTAAAACTTGTATGTTTGGACGCTTTGGGTATGCTGCGAATAAAAATGGGGCTCCGGATACCCGACTGTACGCTTGAAAATTGGGTTCAGCCAAAAACCAATTTTGGCAAAAAACTGGCTTTCTGTGACCTGGAGCTTTTGAGACTGTTCAAGCCAGTTTGAACGAGTTCTGACTCGAAATACGCGCTCAGCATAGGTCGAGAGGTAAAATATCAAAGTTTGAACAAGTTTGCAGAGAAATTTTTTTTTCGTCAAAATCGGGAATTTTCCTCCGCACCCCCCTTACCGATTTTGCCATTTTTGACCAAAATTTTTTTGTCTCGGATTTTCTTAAAACTTGTATGTTTGGACGCTTTGGGTATGCTGCGAATAAAAATGGGGCTCCGGATACCCGACTGTACGCTTGAAAATTGGGTTCAGCCAAAAACCAATTTTGGCAAAAAACTGGCTTTCTGTGACCTGGAGCTTTTGAGACTGTTCAAGCCAGTTTGAACGAGTTCTGACTCGAAATACGCGCTCAGCATAGGTCGAGAGGTAAAATATCAAAGTTTGAACAAGTTTGCAGAGAAAATTTTTTTTCGTCAAAATCGGGAATTTTCCTCCGCACCCCCCTTACCGATTTTGCCATTTTTGACCAAAATTTTTTTGTCTCGGATTTTCTTAAAACTTGTATGTTTGGACGCTTTGGGTATGCTGCGAATAAAAATGGGGCTCCGGATACCCGACTGTACGCTTGAAAATTGGGTTCAGCCAAAAACCAATTTTGGCAAAAAACTGGCTTTCTGTGACCTGGAGCTTTTGAGACTGTTCAAGCCAGTTTGAACGAGTTCTGACTCGAAATACGCGCTCAGCATAGGTCGAGAGGTAAAATATCAAAGTTTGAACAAGTTTGCAGAGCAATTTTTTTTTCGTCAAAATCGGGAATTTTCCTCCGCACCCCCCTTACCGATTTTGCCATTTTTGACCAAAATTTTTTTGTCTCGGATTTTCTTAAAACTTGTATGTTTGGACGCTTTGGGTATGCTGCGAATAAAAATGGGGCTCCGGATACCCGACTGTACGCTTGAAAATTGGGTTCAGCCAAAAACCAATTTTGGCAAAAAACTGGCTTTCTGTGACCTGGAGCTTTTGAGACTGTTCAAGCCAGTTTGAACGAGTTCTGACTCGAAATACGCGCTCAGCATAGGTCGAGAGGTAAAATATCAAAGTTTGAACAAGTTTGCAGAGAAATTTTTTTTTCGTCAAAATCGGGAATTTTCCTCCGCACCCCCCTTACCGATTTTGCCATTTTTGACCAAAATTTTTTTGTCTCGGATTTTCTTAAAACTTGTATGTTTGGACGCTTTGGGTATGCTGCGAATAAAAATGGGGCTCCGGATACCCGACTGTACGCTTGAAAATTGGGTTCAGCCAAAAACCAATTTTGGCAAAAAACTGGCTTTCTGTGACCTGGAGCTTTTGAGACTGTTCAAGCCAGTTTGAACGAGTTCTGACTCGAAATACGCGCTCAGCATAGGTCGAGAGGTAAAATATCAAAGTTTGAACAAGTTTGCAGAGAAATTTTTTTTTCGTCAAAATCGGGAATTTTCCTCCGCACCCCCCTTACCGATTTTGCCATTTTTGACCAAAATTTTTTTGTCTCGGATTTTCTTAAAACTTGTATGTTTGGACGCTTTGGGTATGCTGCGAATAAAAATGGGGCTCCGGATACCCGACTGTACGCTTGAAAATTGGGTTCAGCCAAAAACCAATTTTGGCAAAAAACTGGCTTTCTGTGACCTGGAGCTTTTGAGACTGTTCAAGCCAGTTTGAACGAGTTCTGACTCGAAATACGCGCTCAGCATAGGTCGAGAGGTAAAATATCAAAGTTTGAACAAGTTTGCAGAGAAATTTTTTTTTCGTCAAAATCGGGAATTTTCCTCCGCACCCCCCTTACCGATTTTGCCATTTTTGACCAAAATTTTTTTGTCTCGGATTTTCTTAAAACTTGTATGTTTGGACGCTTTGGGTATGCTGCGAATAAAAATGGGGCTCCGGATACCCGACTGTACGCTTGAAAATTGGGTTCAGCCAAAAACCAATTTTGGCAAAAAACTGGCTTTCTGTGACCTGGAGCTTTTGAGACTGTTCAAGCCAGTTTGAACGAGTTCTGACTCGAAATACGCGCTCAGCATAGGTCGAGAGGTAAAATATCAAAGTTTGAACAAGTTTGCAGAGAAATTTTTTTTTCGTCAAAATCGGGAATTTTCCTCCGCACCCCCCTTACCGATTTTGCCATTTTTGACCAAAATTTTTTTGTCTCGGATTTTCTTAAAACTTGTATGTTTGGACGCTTTGGGTATGCTGCGAATAAAAATGGGGCTCCGGATACCCGACTGTACGCTTGAAAATTGGGTTCAGCCAAAAACCAATTTTGGCAAAAAACTGGCTTTCTGTGACCTGGAGCTTTTGAGACTGTTCAAGCCAGTTTGAACGAGTTCTGACTCGAAATACGCGCTCAGCATAGGTCGAGAGGTAAAATATCA
>CAVMGG010001085.1:0-31755 GCA_963680895.1 Fragum sueziense | reverse complement strand
TACTTTTATGCCAAAACTTATTGTAACGTCTTGTGATTACCTTGGAGCGTTTCCCCGATTTGAATTGATTTGCGCATCAAACCTGAGTGATATTTGTTGCATGTTAACAAAAGTGTCGGTCAGTCTTCACTTTTGAATGATTTTATGGTGTTCTACGGAATAGATTACGGGCTATAAAAAGAACAAAAAATACAGTTTATAAACACAACTTTGTATCCTCTCCAGAAGCATACAGGCGTCAAAGATCTATTACCGATATGCATAACTGATTCATAAGTCATGTTTTTTGACAGTAAAGGTGCATGTGGGATTATTATAATTTGCACGGTAGACTGTACGGGTCAAAATCATGTGTGCACTTTGACATGGTTTTGGGGTCATATAAGAAGCAACAGGAAAACAACCGATGCATTTAACAACAATGTCGGCATATCATCAATTTTGAATGCTTTTTTGTGTTCTACGGAATATAAAATAGTCTACCTAAATTATAGAAAAAAGGCTCTAGAAAACACTTTTGTAGGAACTTTTTGTTAATGCTCGACATCCATGCCTAAATGAAACTTTGATATATATGGAAGGTCACTAGGGGGGGGTCACCCTATAGAGGTCATTTTAAGGTCACCACGAGGTCAAAGGTCAACTAGGTGCAAAAATCAAATGTACCTTGTGAAATTGTCGTCTGCAACGTCTTTGAATTTGGACAAGTCCATTTTTTTTTTGGTAATGGGATAAGAGTGACACGACTCACAGAGTGGTCAGGCCGTCCAGATGCTAATGCACGGACAGCTGCAGAACCAGATTACTAGTCACTTTGGCGTCAATGTCGCCATCGTACAACGTCTTGTAAGAAGTTTTCGGGAAATTGGTCGATTGCCCGATTGGCCGATTGACCTAGACCAGGATATCCTCACCTAACGTCATGACGTCAGTATCGCTATTTCGTCGTCTCTCATGAGCGTAATCGACGATTTACTGTCGTTGAGAGTGCATTTAATGTTCCTGACCATCATTGACGTCCTTTAAGTTTAAAAACTGTAAGGAATCGGTTACGAGAAGTTGGAGTTAGAGCATGTGGCCCCTACGTAGGCCCAGATCTTACCCCTGCTCGACATTACCGTCTTATAGCCCGGGTCAATGCACATGCACCACGATGGTTTCCACTGAGGTAGTGGGGACAAGTTTTCTTCACGCAATGTAGCCTTGATTTGTCCCGGATCGGGCATCTTTCGGACCAGTTGGATAGACAGGATCGAAAGTGCCAGGCACCTCCGGCTACTATAGAGCAGTTGACCAGAGCTCTGAATGAAAAGTGGGATAAAATCCCCATAAGACAGATTAACGATCCCATGAACTATATGACTAAAAGAATAAGGGCCGTGACCATAGCAAACGGTAGACACGCAAAATATTGGTGACTCTGTCACTCAGTTCAATTTCAATTTTAAAGTCCTATGGATCCATTTAATTTAACCGTCAGTACCTCTTAAGGTATATGGCCCATCATTAGCACAAAAGGGCCAGAGGCGAAATTTGAAATGTGCCAATAATTCTTAAACTGTGTTACATTTCCATTCCAAACACCAACATAAGCATTTTGAACGGTTTAGAATTTTGAATTAATGCATACTTCTGGAAATATTTGACAAAAATGTTCAAAATTACCTCCCTTGTATATGAATATAGAGTAAAATGATATTTGTAGATTATTTTCTTCTTGAGGCATAATCTTAAAATCCGGCACGGTGAATCATCTTATGCGAAGTGTATGTAGGCTACAAGTGTGCGTAATTTGATGCATTTCGTATGACTAGAAAGTGGTGTTTTTAATGATGGGTCATAAACCTTAACCAATTGTCAGATACCAAATACAGACTTCGGAGATTTATAAGCAATAATTTATCTGTAAGTGTACAAAATTTTGTTTGAAATGAAGCCCAATATCATACTTATCGTTTGGTTTAAATTTCACGTTGCGTTTCTTTATCCTTTTAGTATATCATTTAAGAGTAACCATTGTCAATTGCAAGTAATTAGAGATTATTACACGGCTGATAAGGGCCGGAGAGTGATATCGGCCCGTAACCTCGATATCTGCCCCGAGGCCTTTATCACTCTCCGGCACGAATCAGCCGTGTAATAATCTGTATATTGCATTCTTTTTGTTACAAAAAACTTTATTCGATGAATAAATATTACCTTTAGATAAAAATCCCACAGATTTTCCAGTTGAAATAAACTCAATACCATTCATTTATTACATAAATCGCACTTGAAGTGAAGACAGAGAACGTTTCGACGGCAGCCATTTTTGTAAACAACATTGCGTTTTTCTGACGTCATTGACGTTTTTCGTCACGGAAAGGCACGTGCAAGAGATCTGTACCTATAGATTTTGGAATTTGTTCCTTAGCAGCGGACAGATATCGCATATCTGCCCGCTGCTAAGGATTCACGTGGATATAGCTTTTACGGCCCGCCCGATATCTGGCCGATTCTAGCAGAAAATGTTACTATTTATAGTAATGTTACTATTTATAGTAACTGAATGTATTTACGTTCACCTATCACGGTACGGAAACTACAAAAACAGAGCCAATGGCTCGGTTACTTAAAAATCTTCTGGGGCGCTTCCGGTCATGTGTGGCTCTGTCTCTGGGATCACAATTTTTTGACAAAAAACAGGTTTGTTGTTCAATTATTTTCTTTTGGTGCTTAAAATCGAAAAACCGGGAATGTCATGCTCCCCTTAGACCATTTATCTGCCTGTTTTAATGCTATGGGCTTTAAAGTCGGCAGGGTTTTCATGCATTCATGTACAATCCAACGGTAAAAAGCAAATTGCCGCAGCCAAAGCATGTTATATACTAATAAGGAATAATTTTCGCGCGTTCGTGTGCTAAAAATAGATTTCTGATGGGAAATCCCTCAACAACGTTGAAACTTCGCGGGTAGATAGATATCACCAAGGAGAAGTGCAACGTACAAAAAGCATAACTCTACCTTGCATATTTAGTTATTGCCCTCTGTTGTAGTGAAAGCTTGTGGGGGTATCAAATCACATTCAGCGACAAATTCTAGGGGTTTTTTTTTCTAGATTAATCCTATCCCAATCAAGACCGGTTTTGACGTCCCCAACGGAAAATTCTTGGGAAAGCATTGAGGCAAAAGAAGAAAATGATGATCGACCAAATTGAAAAGACCTGCACAGCAAACAAAATGAGTGTGAATTACTTCTTTGAATATTGATGATCATACTTTTGCCTCGATATTTTCTCTGACATAAAACACTAAAAGTATTCACATCCGTTTTGTCATCTGCAGACTTTTTTCAATTTGGCCCAACATGACATTTTGTCGTTTTGGAAAGGGTAAGCGAGTACGCACGAGCGGCACGACGAAGCTACGGCAGAACCGTATGTGTAAACATTACTTGTCAACTGGTTATTTCATAGTTACTTATCTTAAAAAGTACACGACAGTGCAGCAACCTTCTCAACTCTGAATTATAATGTTTCTCAACAAATGATTATGGCAATCCAGCTCTTAGAACGTCATCTTCAGCGAGTTGAACGTGAAAAAACTTCGCGAGATTTACAGCCATATTTGTACGATAGAGGATTCCCAATCTATACTGGCCAAAAGTCCTAACCGGCCACTTTAAAAATGACTATAACTTTTTTAATAGCTATTACATTTTAATGAAATTTGATACGTACATTTTTAAGCATAATGCCCGTAGATTTTCATGACAATTTACCAAACATTGTCAAATTTTCATGCGTAATAAAGCAAAAGCTCAAAAAGCTCTAAATCTTTATAGAGCTCGAGATAACACATTTTCAAAAATTCAAAGTACACAAATCGTTAGCTGCAACCCAGACCAAGAAAAAAATTGGAAAACATTATCAATTTTGTGTGACGTTTGACTACAGAAGAAGCAAAAAGAATGGGAGGCATGGTAAAATGGTGTTTAAAATCGGCCGGCAGACCATTTTATCAAGCGAATATGCTAAAATATGGTCTGGTGTGGAAAAATGATGCAACAAGCTGATTTTTACACATATTCGACATTTTGTAGCTCACCGTGAACCATCAGTCTATATTTAAAGCATTTCCGAAGAAAAACGTGTTTTAGATGTTGTCTTTAAGAACCGTTTTTCTGCATACATGTCCTCTTTCATTTTCTTTTACGGCCATATGCCGCGCACAGTTGCCAAACATTTCCAATTTTTTTCTTAGTCTATGTTGTGGCTAACGATCCATGAGACCAAAAACACTACATTGACAATATTCTGAGCTCTGTGTGAATTTAGAACTTTTTGAGCTTTTCTCACGTTGCGCCTTTCTTTCAATAAGACAACAGTAACTTTTCGCCAAAATCATCTGGAAAGTTGCTTAAAAATGCACGTAGCAAAATTCATGAAAATCCAATCACTACAGAAAAAAATATCTTTGTTTTTTAAGTGGCCGGTTAGAAGTTTTGACTAGTATATTTGTAGACCAGTGAGGCGTGACGATGACGTATTTGTTCAACGAGAAAACCGAATCCTATTGGTGGATTCATTCGATTATACATCCCTTTTCCATGTCACAAAACCTTAGAAATGATTGGCAAAAATAATAATCGAGCAATCTCTCTGTCTCTGGCGGCTGACTCTGTCTCTGACGGCTGGCTCTGTCTCTGGATCTGCATGCTAGGTTTAAATTTAATCAATTCACAAAATTTGTGTCGAAATAATGTACCTAATTAAATCACCCACGATACTCTGGAATTCTAAGAAGAAATCCGAGCATATCGTCCAAGCACACCAAAGAATCAGCATACAAAGCTTTAGTAAGACAAACACTCGAGCATGGCAGCAGCATATGGGGCCCATATGAGAAAAAATACACCAAAAGCTTGAAAAGGTACAAAGAGTCGCTAGATTTATGAACAATAGACCACATACCCAGGCAACCGATCTAGCGTAAACAACATGCTAGAAGATTTCAAATGGCAGTCCATAAGAGACAGACGTAAAATGGTCAGGTTAATATCATGTCAGATAAAAACAACACACAGGTTAGCAATAGACCCAAATCAAAACATTTGGAAACCAACCAGACATTCAGGGAATATGCAAGGAGACGGTTATGCGATCACATAAATTAAACAACATACAGACAAAATTCCTTCTTCCCAGGAACCAATCGAGACATACATGGTTATGATTGAAAAAGTATCCAAAAATCATAGTAATCTGTGACAAAATATGAAAATGCTGCTTATCAGTGAATTTCTTTTCTCACAATGCATCAGAACAAGATCTGGTTTGGGAAAGATAAAAAGGAAAGATATAGGGTTACATTGATGCAAAAATGAAAAGACCCAATAACCAGCTTTTTCTTCGTTTGTTGTAGCCTTTATGTGACAAATCGTATGCTTATTGTTTCTTTGTCAACACCCATTTGGTCGCCTGTAGTAGCTTTTAAATTGAACAACGCTGAAAGTTCGATGTCTCGGATACATTTAATCAGTGACTGAACCAATCGTCATACGCATTATGGTCTATTCAGTGTGTGAGTTAATTAGGTACATTACTTCTGCACGAATTTGCGACGGATTAAAATTTTCAACCTAGCACACAGAGCCAGAGACAATGCCAGCCGCCAGAGACAGAGCTACTGAAAGAAATTGCTCAAATTTTATTTTTGCCAATCAATTCTAAGGTTTTGTGACATTGGAAAGGATCCATGTGTAATCGAAAGTATCCGTCGCTTAGTATATAACACGTTTTGACTGCGGCAATTGGCTATTTGCCGTTGGAATATACGTGAATACATTATGTAAATAAGAAAAATCACATAGGATCGACTCTCGACGACAATGATCCTGTGAAAACCCTGTCGACTTTAAAGCACAAAGAATTACAACAGGCAGATAAATGATCTTAGGGGAGCATGACATTTGGATTTTAAGCAACAAAAGAAATTAATTGAACAACAAAGTTGAACACTCAACTGTTTTTATCCAAAAATCGTGATCCCAGAGAAAGAGCCACGCGAGGCCGGAATCGCCCTGAGGATTTGAATAGCAGAGCCATTGGCTCTGTCTCTGTAGTTTCCGTAGGTCCCGGCCGCGGCAAATACCCTTTCTGACAAAATTGTCACCCACCAATGGGTTTGAAATCGTTAACGTAAGTGGCGAGCAGCTGGAGGCTCGGTAAGGGTGTTGTGGTAGTACTCGCTTGAAAAACAATAGGAATCCATGGGTAGGTGCGATATGGCCCTGGCAGTTGAAAACGGCGTAAAACCCCAATAAAACTCAAACTGTAGTTTCCGTACTGTGTTAAATAACAGCTATAATGCTGTTGTTTCAACATTTTGGGCTGTGGGGTACGTGAATAGACGAGTCTCTTCAGGCCATTCAAGGCGTGTTCTATAGGGTACATATCAGAAGAAATCGCAGGCCAGTAGTGTGTAACCACAGTATGTGTCCTAGCCATCGGTCTAATTACCGGTAGACCGATAATTATTTTTTACCCTTCTGCTCGAAATCTCATTAGCCAATCAAGTGGCTCGTTACATCCTCAACACACCGGGAATATCCGTTCGGATATCCTCGGATAATATCGACCAAAGATCGAATCATCGACTCGGAAGTGTGTGTATGAAGAAATCTTGAAAAAAATCCGATTTCTTAGCCGGAAGTAGCTACGCTTCATAAAGTAGTTTTCGAGGTCAACCAAATGCACAACCATGGCAACTTGCGGGACTTGCAGGTTGTAATCAATACTAAAAAGAGAGGACACTGGAACTGCAAACAATGTATTTCAGTATCATTGTCGCGTTATTGTTGACATTAGTCACAGACGAACGTTTTGAATTGTTGTTCTATTCTATTCTATTCATAGTCTGAAAGTAGTTCTACGAGATGCATCCAAGGTATGATTCGATAGAGTTGTCCTTGGTGATCCAATTGCGGGAATATCAACGACCGTATAGTACAAGGTCTGTGATTGGCTATCGAAAAAATAGGGGTATACCGATAAAAATAGCGGTCTATCGATAATTTTATCGCTAGACCGTTAATTTAAATAGCGGTCTACCCTAATTTATCGGTAGACCGATATTTTATCGGTAGACCGCTAAAAATATAAGGGTAGACCGCTATTTTAAGCGGTCTACCCCTATTTTAATTATAGGTCTAGCGCTATATTGACTTTAGACCCTTTTCGCGCGCCATAGGTGACTGCGTACACACTTACAACTGTCTTGCTCTAAATAGCCGATTTCCATCCAGAGGAAATCAGTTTCGCATAATGGATACGCTTTTACCATCAACAATGGTAAATTGTAATGACGTGTTATGTTATTGAAAATATGGTAGCGAAGCATATATGGTACGAAACGGTTAATTTTCTACAGTAATGACCGATTGTTCCGAAAAAACTGGAGCATTCCCCCTTAATTTCAAAGTAATAACTATACTGTCTAGAATGCTAATGAAACTGCCACATCTCAACAACCATTTGACCAAATTAGATGAAACTTCGTATTGGCATTTTCCAAGTGACATTATTCATTTTCTTAATTTGAGACTATGTCAATGAAAAATGGGGGGGGGGGGGGGGCTTAACGTAGAAGTTATATCGCTTAAGAACTTAAGAACTGTAACTCGAATATACAATGTATTTTTGCAGTTATTGTACTTTGTTATAATTATAATATTTGACTTTTGTCCGGATCATAACCTTATCCGTTATCCTTTAATTTAAATGATTGGTTCGCAATAGTTGAACAACAAGCTTGATATGTTGCCCATTGGTAATCATCTATTTACATAGAGTAGATGTATTAGATAGAGGCTGTATAGTAGATTCTACGCGATATAAACGTTCAAAAGGCGCAGCCTTTGAACGTTTATGTCGCGTAGAATCTACTATACAGCCTCTATCTGACTTAATGTTCGTCAACCAATGAATGAGCGGATCTTACTGGAATTACATCATTATTTTCCAAAAATTACATCATTTTCCCTAAAATTTCATCATTTTTAGCTCGACTTTTCGAAGAAAATGAGAGCTTATACTGTCACCCGGGCGTCGGCGTCGGCGTTGGCGTCGGCGTTGCAACCAAGGTTAAAGTTTTTTCAAACATCAATAACTTCTATACTATCAAAGGGATTCAACCCAAACTTGGAATACTTATTCACCATCACACCCTCTACCTTACTACCAGGGCCCATGACCCTGGCTCCACTATATTTGGAGTTATGCCCCCTTTATTCTTAGCAACTTAGAAAGTCGAGCGCGCTGTCTTCGGACAGCTCTTGTTCTTTACTGCACAGGAAACGGAGGCGTGGCTATGTATATCCGTGACATAAACTGACCGACAGTGCGTTTATGTGAAATATAGCGCCGAAATTTTCAAATATACTGCAATTTCATTGGTCCAAAAATTAGGACGAACACTAAATACGAATTTTGCATTTAATTACACTAAATATAACGCTTTATTGTTGATTTATAAGCATCTCAACTTTAGATTTTAAAGTTTTTATAAGCAGCCTATCATTAAAAGTTGGTGGTTGTTTGGACTATGGTAAATGAGAACCTGTCAGAAAACCTCAAACATGATGGATTCATGTATGGACTAAAATTGTTTCCTTCCAATTTCAGGGACACCCACAGAGGCAAGGTCGACGAACAAACGGGCGAGAACCACCCCAGAGATGACCCGTAAGATATAAATATAAATATTCTTTTCTTGCAAAACTTAATAAAACTCATTTTAGAACGTGTACGGTTAAAAGCCAGGGGTCGTTCTATCATCGATCAATCGCTTTCGGATAATTGACATCAGCGATGTCATACGGCATAAACTTATAAGCGTTTCATTAAACGTATTATTTGAATAATATCACTCAAATCCGTGATATGGCAGGAGACACGGTGGATAATCACGTGATACACAAATTTCAGAAAATCTTCAATAACTTTGTTAATATTGGACCGATTTGAATTCGATTTGAAGCAGAGAATGTGGACAGTCGTCACGCATTAGATGGACGTAGTTGATTTTTGAAAAATCAACTGATAACAAAGGTATTGAAGATAAATCAAAATTTTGGTTTATCTTCAATAGTTTTTTTATCAGTTGATATTTTAAAAATCTACGACGTCCATGTTATTTCTGACATTTTTTCACCTTCTCTGCTTCAAATCAAATTCAAATTGGTCATGTATTGACAAAGATATTGAAGATTATCGGAAATTCTAAGTCACGTGATTATACACCAGGAGAAATTGCACTTGCGTCAAAAGTGACGTTTGCTGGCAAAGCGAACAACCTCGGACACCGCCAAATGAAACATTGACTCGAACATAAGACAACGTGAGTTTGCACAAAAAATATTTCGTTAATGACGCTTATTATCAACACTTCTCTTCAATTGTCAGTGTTTTCTAAAACCTTTTATTGATAGTTGGACAATAAGACAAGGATGTATTAGTATTGGTCTGTGAAATTCAGGGAATATATGGTTAGGTGCTCTAGGAGCGGCATTTTTTATTTTTTATTTTATTATTCTTACTATTTAAAAAAAAACGGACGTTTCAAAGAGGCGTTAAATAGCATTTGATTATCAAATATCGTCAGTTTTATTGTTATCTGTTTAAAGCTGGAGATACGGGGTAAAGTCCAACAACATTAACCCGGGACATCTGCATATATGCAATGATCCCATTTCGGCAATGTTCTGTTCAGACGCTCGACTGACGGACTTTGCACACGAAAATAAGTTGTCCCGAGTTAATTTTGGTGGATTATATTCCAATAATACCGACGATATATGCTTAAGTAAAAACAATGTCAGTGTACTTTTTTGCGAGCTGGTGTTAACACCCTAGTGTCGTTTGTGTCGGAATCAAGTCGACCTACAGTTAACTTTTGTACACCTTTTATTTAAATTTTCTTCAAAAATTCTGATGCTCTCGTCAATTTCCATGCATCACTGCCCAAAATGATTATAGCACAAAATATCAGGAAATGAAGAGTTGCGTTTTTTCCAACTTTAATTTGGTCTGTCTAAATCAAGTCTGTACTTAACTTTTCCTATCCGCACCTTCTAGTTATAGAACGCCGCACAACGATACACGTGCTTATATCTTGTCTAGATGCTTCATACATCTAATAAGATGATAAATTTTGGACAAAGAACTTT
Source organism: Fragum sueziense (assembly GCA_963680895.1). Classification (NCBI taxonomy): domain Eukaryota; kingdom Metazoa; phylum Mollusca; class Bivalvia; order Cardiida; family Cardiidae; genus Fragum; species Fragum sueziense. The sequence continues at coordinate 21,548 of CAVMGG010001085.1, read as the reverse complement.
TTTCTTTTGACATTGACACTCAAGTTTTAGCATGTAATCTATATCCATGCTAATTTTCTTTTTTTTTCAGATGCAGGAAACAGACATGCCAACCCTAACGACTTAGGTAATGATTTAGAATTATTCACGGAACCCAGCATAAAAATCATTTCTATAGACAAACCCATTCTTTCACTTTTACAAACTTGACTCTGCAAGAGTCTGAAAGTGTCGCGTGGCCTGATGAAGGTTATGGTGTACCAACAAACACAATGTAAATGCCATTTGAATAACATGTGGTAAAATACGCACAAAATGCTACGTGGGATGCAATAGGACCACAATCCACCATTTGGTCAAATGATGGTAAACGCAATGACAAGTACTATGTTTCTTGAAAATACAAATTGTCAGACAAATGACGGCTCTGTGGGTACTCAATAGATTGCCCTCGACGGATTATGGGTTGGTCAGTAGACCAAACCTTGTCCGGAGCTTGACTTGAAAAGTATGCAAGATAGAATGATGAAACTTCAAAGGTAGACATATCTCATTGAAGGAAAGTGTAGCGCACAAAAACAATAACTCTGCCGACAATATGGAATTATTGCCCTTTGTTGATTTTCATACTAATTTTCGCCCTGAGCATAACTAGAAACTAGGAGCATACTTTATAAGTATGCCAGGTAGAATAATGAAACTTCATACGTGGATAGATCTCATTATGGAGAAATGCAGTGAGCAAGGTCCGTTACTCTGTCCGTCATATTTATGTAGATAACCTCCTCTGTAGTTTTTCTTATTTAATTTTTGTCCGGAGTATAACTCAAAAAGTATTCAAAGTAGAATCACGATACTTCGTAGTACATACATACTCGACAATATTGATTATGTAAAATGTACCCAATATGGTGTAAATAGATGTATAGCGGCCGAGAATTGACCTGGCAGAGCATTCTATTCGATTAGCATGTGCTGCTCTGCCAGGTCATTGATCGTGAGGTATACACTTAGCCAAATTTACATCTAAAGAAAACTTACAACAATAATTATGTAATTCAATCAAGAATCATTACAGATAGTCCATAACTATGTTTTAACCTGCTTTTTGCTGTTGTTGTTTTTCCCCCATTTGCACGGATTTTTTTTTCTTTCTTTTTTTTTTTTTTTTTTTTTTTTTTTTTTTTTTTATTTGCACGGAATTTCAGCACACGGTTTCTTAAACGAAACATGACTGTTTAAACGGATAAATATTATACAGGCCCGTAGGAACAGGGGGGGGGGCTAGGGGGGGGGGGGGCCAAGCCCCTCCCCCCAAAGTTGTCCAAAAATGCTGGATTTCTTAATTCTACACTAAATTTTTTTGGAAAATCCCAAATTAGCCCCCCAATATTCAGGACAAGGGCTTTACCCCCCCCCCCCATATGAAATTGCTTCCTACGGACCTGTTATAGTAAATACTCACAACTAACCCGATAAACAATGTAGCAGTGATAGATACTTTGTCTTACATCAATTATTCATCTTATTACACGATTTTAATTTCAAATCAATAACCTGACATCCCTATGTTAATGAATTAGCCCATTTTATCGGCCACTCTTTTTGGGACATCTATACATCAAAATTTGACCTTTAGACCGTACGTCTGTTGTTAATGTTTATCAATATGCTTATTATAACAGACTCGGTTTGGAGATTATGGTAGTGCGTACTATTGAGAGAAATACCAGAAATCCATGGTTAGTTGCTCCAGCTGTTTCAATATGATCACAGAAGTTGAAAGAGGCGTTAAGGTTTACGAACTGAGAATGAAATGCAGAGCCAGAGACGAAATTACCAGTAATTCCTAAAAATGTTACATTTCCATTCTATACACAAACATAAGCATTTTGTGTGGTTTAAAATTTTGAATTAATGCATACGTATGGAAATACTTGACAAAAATGTTCAAAATTACCTCCCTTGCACATGAATATACACTCACCCGAACTTCTAAACGGCCACTTTTATTTTTTGAATAAATAAATCATATCAATTTACTTGGATTGTGTGTAACTTGCTTTTTGTACTTAATAAAGTCACAATCTATCTTTTCGAACAAAGAACAGTAGTGTCACGTCAAAAAAGAAGCACGTGACGTCATTTTGATCGAAACGTTAAAATTGCACGTGTGTATTTTGAATTACGTGATAAATATCGATTCTGTTTTGATAATTTATCCATATGGATAGCCCAGTCAGAAAAACATTTAACATGGCAAGAATTATTACTAAAACGCGGGAAATGATCTTCGGAATGTTTGATGCTGGGGCTCCAGTCAGAAAGGTCAATTTGATAATTTCCTTTTCTAACAAAATCTTATTGCAATCATTCGATTTCTTTTGTTTCTGGGGTAAACATATCGTTTTTATTGTTTGTCGATAGATCGAATCTGATATTTGCGGCTTTTCCGCAAATAAGCACATTTAAGATGAGTACATGCGTACCGGAAGTGTTCATAAAACACGACGACGGTCACATTTATGGATTATTATTCGTCAACAAGATGGACAGCTTTATTAAGCAATTTTAAGAAATAATGTCATGCATGTACAAATAAGGATAGACGAAATTTGGGTAATCCTAGTTACAAATCAACTACAAACGGCTATGAGGCGCTTTAATAAAAGCGATCCTAGGCCACATCGTCAACGAAATGTCAAAGCCTTAGCACTGTGGAACATATTTTGAAGTGTGAACTGTACTGAACATACCCTATATTATCGGAAAATGGATCGGGCACAAAATACGTTTCGTGATTAATCAAGAATCACGTCTTGGACTTGTTAAACAGACGGATTCGAGCACTGCCAAAGTAAATGATTTAGAAGACCTGACTCGGCAACTCTGATATTTCCGCACTGTACCTTACCCTACAGTATCTTCAAGAATGCATATTATCCACGAGAATAGGATTCTTAGCCAGGATAAATGCACACAGAAATCACATGGGATATTAAGTTGTGATGTGCGAATTTTTCTTTATGGGGTAGTGCACTTCTAAACGTCACCATTTCATTAATTTCAAACTCAGCTTCGTGAAACTTTGTCATATTTTTCAAAAATGAATGTATTTTACAAAGAACCAAAGCAGTATAAGTTTTCGTCAGAGATGTTGATTTATAATGTTGATTTATAGGTGAAAGAATGAGGTGGCCGTTTAGAAGTTCGGGTGAGTGTATTGTAAAATAATATTTGTAAATCATTTTCTTCTTGAAGCAAAATCTTGAAATCCGACACGGTGAATCAACTTCTGTGAAGTGTATTTACAAGTGTTTGTAATTTGATGCATTTTGTATGGCTAGAAAGTGGTGTTTTCATTCTCAGTTCGTAAACCATAACCCCAAACAGTCAATCAATCAGTTGTGATTGCTCTTTTGTTTGCTCTCAAAAATCTATATATTATTTTTATATTACAGGTGCTACCGGGGAACTTCAGAGGTGTGGGCCTAGGCTTCCCAGTGAGTATATTTAAATTTACAAATATCACTGGTGGTGAACTCGGCCAAAGCGTAGGACGTTTTTTCGCGATCATATTATTCCGTCGATGTTGTTATAAAATATCGTAACTACGGCTTCGATTAAGCCGTAGTTACGAGATTTCATAACAACACAGACGGTTTGTCAATACATATCGCTATACCCAGTCTATGTTTAGAACAATTCATTGTTATTAGAAAAACTATCCAATCGGATCTTTAAACTCACATTTAAACGCAAAATATCTTTACCTTGTGGTAGCGAAAAACGTCCCTCGCTTTGGCCGAGTTCACCACCAGTGAATATAAACCCTCTCCCAAACAAGACCTAATTTTAACATTCCCAATTGAAAAGGCACGGGGAAGCATTGAGACAAAAGAAGGAAATGCTGATGACCAAATACATCTAATGTAAAGTAACTACATTGTACACACACCGTACAATCGGCTGCGTCGAAGACAGATGAGAGTCGTCGAAGACAGATTCGGCAACTGATGTCATGTGCACGGTAGGTCAAATTAATTAATTCTTATAAATCAACGAAAGGATCTATGGTATTGTATAGTTGATAAATACACGTGCAAATGTTCAATGCTTCTACAAAACAAACCTTTCCACGTACCCCTCGCAAATAAGGCCATAGTCATTGAGTATTTCGTAGATGTTGTAAATTCTCGTATTATCTGACCACATTAAACTGATACTGATTAATTTTCCAAAGTCCGTTAGTTGAGTGTCTTAGCAAAACATTGCCGAAGTGGGGTCATTACATGTGCAGATGTACCGGGTTAATCTTGTTGGACAATAGCAACGACTAAAAACAAGCCGTAGTTACGAGATTTTATAGCAACACCGACGGTTTATTAAAATATACCATGTAAAAAAAGTTTAGCAACACTGACTTTGTTAATTGAAAATTTGTATTTTCTGTTATATTTATTTCACATCCGTTATATACATAATAGGATATGCATTTGCGCACAATATTCAAAGGTCGCTTTGTGGTAACGTTAAATATTGTGCGAGAAACATTGTCTTGACGTAGGTGAGGGGGTCAAAATAAAAAGTCACAATAGAATTCGGTATCGATTATGAGGTCATTTTCGAGCAAGAACAGCAGTGAAACAGCAGTGAAACGATTTCTAATCCACTTAAATTGTGTGTACACAGTATCAACATTCACTACTTTATCAAGAAATTGAACGTCATTCGCGTCATTGTGATCACGCACACGTCTTCCTAAAATGCGCCATATGTGCTATATGTGTGAAAAATCAGAAAGAAAGGGATGATTATGGGAGTACATTAACGTTGTTTACGCTTAAAGCAATTAGGACTCTATGCAAGTCAAGTCTGGTACGTTCACGGTGTAGCGTCAGGGAAATTACAACGTATGGTCAACGTCTAGTAGCCCTTCGTCTGTGGAGACGATCACGGATGAAAAGTGTGGATACTTTATGTTGAAATTCCTGTGGAAGCCACTCGCAAGTTTTGGTGCTGATATGGAACATCTTTGCCGTGACGTTACGAAATTATGACGGTCATCGTCTCGAGGCGTTTTTCTTCGACGTCCTTGACTGGGACAATCTCAAACCACAAATATTGGCTCATAAAGCATCTTCAAACAGTTACTTATGCTTTAAGATACGCAAAATGCAAAAAAGACATCTTTATCGCCGGTTCCGCCACGTAGGAACACATTAGCAATATAACGTCCTTTAACGTAAGTCCATCGCGTAGTCCCACATCATTGCAGAAAACTCTTTTATGTGGCCTTTTTCATACTGGGCAAAGACGATTATGTTCACACCTAAATGTTTTCTAGAATTATGCTCCATACACATGAATTCCATGGAAGACATGAAAACCGGAAATGCGCACCTGGAGTGCGAGACGCACGCGATGGCGGTATAAAATTCATCTGTTTGTGATGTCTAGCTATAATCTATTGCGTAAACGTTTAATTTTATGTTAAAACTAGAATATTTTGGCTGCTAAAGATATTTACATTTTAATGCAAAACTTTTTTTACTATGTATATAATGTATAACCTAATCTTTTTTAAGCATGAATCCTTTCCTTTTAGGGAAAAACATGAAACTTCAAAGGCGCATACCTTCGAAGTAATACACATTCAAACTATTTTAATTGAGTAGGCCTAACAATACAAATTAATTTATTTTGCTTCAAATAAAAACATTTATTTATATTTTTGTAATCCACTTCAAAGCAAAATTAGTGTTTAAAAATGGCATAGTTTGCATTGGCCATATAGGAAAACCAAATTATTTTCTGAATTCTAAAATAACCAGAAATTTTATGAACAGCAAATTAAGTAACAAAAACCATTTTTGATTGTCAAAAAATGACATAAACTTTAATTTCTGATGAAAAATTGATATATTTATTTAACACCATGTACCGTCAAAATGCAGGAAATGGCTGATTTTTATGTGGAGTGGTATTGCGGACGAGAATTCACCTGGCAGAGCATTCCATTCGATTAGCTAGGCTGCTCAGCCAGGTCGATTCTCGTCCGCTATACTTAAATGTTTTTATGACTGGGCTATCCATATGGATTAATTATCAAAACAGAATCGATATTGATCGTAATTAAAATACACACGTGCAATTTTAACGTTTCGATCAAAATGACGCCACGTGCTTCTTTTTTGACGTGACACTACTGTTCTTTGTTCGAAAAGATAGAAAGTGACTTTGTTATGTACAAGTGGATTGATATGATTTATTTATTCAAAAAATAAAAGTGGCCGTTTAGAAGTTCTGGTGATAGTATTTTTACTAACCTGTATTCCTTAACCTTAATTCTTTAGTAAACTATAGCCTACGTTTAACGTCCCACTCAGCAGCCAAGCGCGGATCCGTGTATTGTTCCCAAGGGGGGGGGGGGTGAAGATACATGTCATACCATGAAGGACTATATATAACAACAGTTAAGCCTCTCTTACAACCCGTCGTGCGTCTTTTTAAATCGTACGTTTTGAACCCCGATACTCTGCAAAATCGCACGATTTATAAAGACGCACGACTGGTTGTTAGACAGGCAAAAGCCTCTCTTACAACCCGTCGTGCGTCTTTTTAAATCGTACGTTTTAAAACGCTGCAAAATCGCACGATTTATAAAGACGTACGACGGGTTGTAAGAGCGCCTCAAAATATTGTCCGGTCAATTCTTTGCTGCGTGCAGTCTTCGTCGTGGTTGCGTCCGCCGAAATCGTACGTTGCACGTGCGTGCATCGCACGACTAAACGTACGTTTTAGACGCAGACTGTACCCCCCGGTCCCACTGAGCCCGATTTCCGAAATATTCGTAGTGCCTCGGGAGAACGCATTGTCACCGATTTACTACGAATTTGAGGCGACTTTTTCCGTCCATCCAAAGATGGGGCATATAGACCATTTTGTTCCGTCACCGCAGTTCATCGCTGAGAATATAGAGTATTCGTAGTGCATCGCCGTTATTCGGTGTTTAACGCCGAATTAAACATAGCCAAATAGGAAAAATGTGTTGCCGAATAACCCCTAAATACTAACCCGAACAACAACGACTTAGTACGAGGTACACCGATTTTACCACGATTTCTGAAATCGGGAGAAAAATTTGCGCATGTTGAAATTTTTGTCCCGATTTATTTTTGATCCCGATTTGGTGCCTACTTTTATCAGGATGAACTACGAGTCTCCCGAAGTAACCCGATTTCCGGCCGATTTCTAAATTTTCAAAATCGGGATCAAATAGGGTTCAGTGGGACCGGGGGGGCAGCAGCACGTACGACCGGTTGTAAGAGAGGCTTAAAGAATTGTCCGGTCAATTCTTTGCTGCGTGCAGTCTGCGTCGTGGTTGCGTCCACCAAAATCGTACGTTGCACGTGCGTGCATCGCACGACTAAACGTACGTTTTAGACACAGACTGCATGCAGACCGCACGCAGGAGCACGTACGACCGGTTGTAAGAGAGGCTTTAGTCTTTGCACACAGGGACAAATGACGCAGCTATTTTGGGACATGACCAGTAATCTTTTCGATAACCGCCGCGGCCTTAGCGCAGTTGGTAGCGCATCTGACCCTCATTCGAGAGGTCCCGGGTTCGATTCCCGGCCGCGGCTAATACCCTTTCTGACAAAGTTGTCATCCACCAATGGGTTTGAAATCGTAAACCTAGGTGGGCGAGCAGCTGGAGGCTCGGTAAGGGTGTTGTGGTATTACTGGTTTGAGAAATAACAGGAATCCACGGGTAGGTGCTCCAGCCGCCGCGATATGACCCTGGTAGTTGAAAACTACCAACTACGCCATGGCCGTGGCCTTGTCAGATTGAAAATGATTAATATGCTATCAGAGCTGTTTTTTTTCATCCAAGAGTGAAACTTTGATGGAAAAGCTGTTAGTTGTTGGAATATTCTTCCTTTCATATCTAGCAATGTTTTGAAGAGCTATTTGATCAGGTAAAGGCCTGCAATCACCAGATATTGGATAAAATAAGAAACAGATTGAATGATCTTTTTCATGGACAGAAATGATTTATCCGTACACTTCGACAATGCCATAAACATGATAAAGGTCAATTATTAGGGACATTGTCACATTAATCTTTTCACAAATGACAAAACTTGATGTAGTCCCATTTTGAAAGCTGCTGACGACGGACGATATTGATATTAATAACGAAGGAATTCTTTGTTCAACATTTCACAGAAAAATATTGAAGGAAATGGATATATTGCTGATTAGCAGTAGGCATATTTTCTTTTGCCTTAATCAATCCCCATGCATTTTCTATCAGGGACGGACAAGACTTTGTATTAGATAGAGGCTGTATATAGTCTAGGAGCCAGCTTTTTACAAAGGGGGTTAAATTAAAAGTTCTTGCAACCGGTGACCTATAAAATTTTGAGTGGTATTTTTCAATACATTAGGGTCCCATGCTTTGGTTAAGGGTGGATGACATGCTTAAAAGTGGTAGAATTTTTTTTAAATCAAGGTCAAAGGTCATTCGGTGCACTTTTCATACATACCTTTTAAAATACCCCATAACTTACTCATTTATTAAGATAAAACAATTATTTTAGTATCAAAATAAAGCTGATGATTTGCACTTTGACTTACTTGAATGATATACAACTTTTTGATTTTCAATATTTTAGAATATTCATAAATATAGCAAAAATTGGCTAAAAATCACTAAAATAAATTTTGTCTACAAGTGAAAAAAAAGTTTTTAAAATACCAAAGGTGTGTTTTTGTGGTAGAAATCATACTTAAAAATTGCCCAGAAACCTGTTCTTGACTTATATGTATTTCTTCACAGAATTAGTCTTTGGCTTTGGCTTGTAGTCATAGGTAAAAGTGGGTGGGGTAAATTTTCCTTAAAATTACAAAACGTGCAAACATTGATGTAACAATATATCTTATACATAAATGTGATATTTTATTAGAATTTATTGTTTTGAAATCATATTTGCAGGGATTTGTAAAGCTTTTAATGCATATTCCTGAAAATTAATTTGAATTTTAAGAGCCAAAATAGCAATTCAATGAAACAGCATGTTAGATGGATACAGATTATATCAACACCACAATGTCAAAACTAGGACTCTTAAAGCGAATATTTATCAAGTATCTATATAATAGTAATCGGCAGCTAAAAATATTCCCTAGGCCCGTGCCATATTTTATAGGAATTAGAAGAACATGGGGTCGGTCAGAGTTTGCATTGTTGGGTAGTGCATTGCTTTTATAGAGCCAAAGGGAAAGGAATTTAGCGCTGGAACCAAATAGCACAGGAAACACAGTTTACAGTTTAAGTGAATAAAACAATATCTCTAGTATTACACACTTATTAGAGATACAGAAATATCTTTTTTTCAAAATTATCTTTCTCCTTTTGTTCAAAATGGCCAACAAAATTCAAGATTGCCCCTTTAAATGTTTAAATAGCGAAATTTTAACATAGATACACATGTAGGAATAAGACCACGAATTAGTCGTTTTTATGCCCCCGCATCGATAGATCGATGGCATATTGTTTTACCATTCATTGTTCGTCTGTCTGTCTGTCTGTCTGTCTGTCCGTCCGTCCATCCACCCATCTGTCTGTCCATCCGTCAGTCCGAAACTTAACATGAAAACTTAACATTGGCCTTTTCTCCAAAAGTATTCCACATGCAAAGCCCAAATTTGGTATGTAACCTTCTTTCAATGATATCTATCTGTTCCATGCAATATGACTTTCTCCAAGGTCTTCCATTATCCTCATCAACCCTTACCATGAAAACTTAGCATTTAAACTAATTAACGTGAAAACGTAACATTGGCCGTTTCTCCAAAGGGAGTTCACACACAAACCTTATCAACCATTTACGAGGGTTGTCCGGAAAGTTCGTGGACACTGTTTAATACATGAAAATGAGAATAGATGATTTTATAACAGACACGTGATGTCATTAAACAATATCTTAGAAACAACATTTCAAAATTTGAACAGAATCCCTCCATTTTTAGCAGAATTACACATGTTTTTGTGCAGAAGGTTGATGCACCCCGGAGCACGTCATGACGTTACGACGTTCCAGCGACAAAGAAGTCACTTTACCATGAAGACTTGTGCTACTTTATTTTCTTCAGAAAGCATTCTTCGCGCCCTCGTGCACACATAGGTTTCATTTTCAAATGTTTTGTGGGGATTTCGTTAACAATAGTTTTTGACAGTTCACATTTTCCCACCAATATATCTTACCGTATTTTGCCTATCGTCATTCACGACGTCACTCACTAAATTAACATTTCTATCTGTTATAACACTCGATCTTTGAGACCTCGAATCAGCCATTGCTTTCCCGGAAACGTTTGTGACATTTGCAAACGAGATAATACGGCACACATGGTCTCTTCGTAGAAAAATTAATGAATTCGCTGGTCTCTGCAGGCGTTTTCCTAGTTCCACGCAAAATTTCACAAGAACGCGCTGCTCCACCCAAACGTCCGACGTCGTCATTTTTGACAAATTTCCTTCCATATCAAACTTAGTTAAACCATCCTCAAACGTCAATTTTTAGCGCGACAACATTGAAATCAAAACAATATGGAGTCTGAATGTGAGGTCACATTTTAATACTTTTATTATTTTGTTTCCCGCCAATTTCATACGATAAATTAAATTAAAAAATACAGACATGGGTAGCCAAAATGCTCAAAATTTGACGTGCTCCGGGTACCCCTAAGTAGGGTCGTGTTAAGTCCTATTGCATAATAATTGCATATAAAATTTATTTCTTTTTGCTGGAAAAATACTTGATAAATGTTTAGCTTTCATGTGATAAAGATTTTGTCACAACCAAAGTATTATAAAGCAAAATAAAATGTGTGTCCACGAACTTTCAGGACAAAGCTTAACGTAAAAACGTATCATTGGCCTTTTCAGGGGCATTCGTGTTTCACAAAGATTTCTTTTTTTTTTTTTTCAAGATTAGACTGAATTATATATGAATTCGTGAGAGATAGCCAGTGATGTGCATTTTAGAAAGTAAGACCATTTTATAGAGTTTTATTTGTCAGACGACGACCGAAATGTCTTCTGCATGATAGTTGCGTAAAGCAGAGGTAATGCATAAACTCATTGTTTTGTTCATTTTTATGTATCTTGTATACTTTACTAAATATAAGTAATATCTGTGTCTTTATATACAACACTATCCTCATCATCACCGTCATCAACAACAACTACAATAACAACAAGACACATGAACAATAACCAGACTTGTAAAGTCCACAGCTACCCTATACTAAACACTTCAATACACTCAACTCATGCCATATATACTCATCCTTATCAATGTCTGATGCATCAAGATACTCAAGTCTTTACACAGTTCTGACTTACAAACAAATGCCATCAGTGCATAAAAAGTCTTCTCTTTGACACTTAGACCTTCGCATGCGGCAGTCAGTTTAACACGAGCATTGTGTGATGTCAAGCAAAGCTAGAGGTGCAGGATGCATTCTTACAGGAACTATATTATTGTTATCATCCTTGGTCCATACATGGCATGCTGGTGATGGTAGATTCAGATACTGGTCAGTTTAGTGCTTACAAATATAGGAATATACTGAATTTATGTTTATACAGAAAATATATATGGGTCCATATATTTTTATGCCCCTGTATCGCGGGATCGGGGGCATATTGTTTTACTCTTGTCCGTCCGTCCGTCTGTCTGTTCAAAACTTAACATTGGCATTTTCTCCAAAAGTATTAAACATGCAAAGCTCATTTGGTATGTAGGAGGGCTGATTATAAAGTATCCAGAATTATGTCATATTTTTTTCATTTATGTTCTAACTGTTATGATATTATAGGATACAAAAACTAAGTGTATGCATTACGGCGCATTCTATAGTTGTGGTATCCACATAGGGCCATATTGAGCAGTGCAACCTAGGTCTGAGATGGATAAGTCAGGAAAGTCTGTCGTACACATCTAATATTTACATCTTTTCGATATATTTGCCACTGCACGGTATACCACATTTCCAACATATGCATTTATTTCTCAAAGAAGCGTCTGAACTGTACTTGGGGAATTCTATAGATAGTTTCTGGGACACAATTGGCAAGTCATAAATGATTTCGCCGACGTCATGTTGGGACGTCCACATATATAAAAGTCAGAAGTAAAATAATTTATAAATGCGTTATACCACTCACAAATTCTTGTTTTTTCTCATAGAAGTATTAGCTGTGCGTGTTCATAATCATAAAGATCGTCTCTGATTTTGATTTTCCAAATTACAGTCAAATCATTATTGAATACCATTGCCCTAGCACCATATTTGATATGTAAGCAAAGCGATGACTCCAAATGTCAGCCGATGATGTTATGTCTGCTGAGAAAAATGTCCGCTCAAAGGTAACAAGCATTTTGGACAATTGTTGAAGTCAAAATACAAAATATGATTGCTTTAAAAGCGATTCATATGTCACATCTTTGCAAATTGTCAAAAGTTTCCCCGCCCATTGTAACCCCACCCTGTCGAATGCACCCTTATCCAAACTGCAGCATTTTTGTTCCAGGATCAAATGTATAATTCTTCAAAGTATATGTGTTTAAATTTCATCTCAGTTGGTTTAAAAGTTAGAATGACAGATGGGTGATTAGATTTGTGTACAATATAGCCTAGAAAATATTGAGCCAAAAGAAAATGCAGATAATCAGAATTTTCTCCTTTTGCATCAATGTTTTGCCAAGCATTTTCTCCTAGGGACGTCAAAACGAGGTCTTGTTTGGGAAAGATTCAATGATTTCTTTGATATAGATACAAATGAAAGATGCCTATTAACTAGGAATAGTTTTAGCAATGTAATAAGTGAAACATTGTCCAGATTTTTGTCAGGTATATTGTTGTGGAGTTAGAACAACCACAGGTCCAAAGATTTCCACTTTTTTAAACCAAAAGTTTCTCTGTGTCTACTCAAATACGTATTACAGTCGTGAATCAATAAACAAAGTTATGTTATCATGATGGGATTGTGAAGGATGGATCAACAATTGTGGTATCTTTATTTTCTACTATTTACTCGTAAAAAATGTCACATGCAATAAATAATTTGCATAATAAGAGATATAGGGCCTATTGAGTTCAATTTCTTGTACAATTAAAACTTATTGGGTCACAAAATTAATTAAACTCAAAGACCAGATCCTCTGTTGTCCCTATTGAAGGCATGTACATAAACGAATAAACGATACTAACATGTTCATGGTTACTCTTGGAGACCTTTATAACCACACATCATAACATCCAGATTCTAGACTGATTATATTGATATGTATTCACAGAATGGAATATTCTGTTCCAAATTACATTTTATGTATATATATTCGAATGTTCTCGTAAGGCTACCAGGTGTAAGCATTGTAATGATGGCAGTTTCGTAATTATCTCTAAAGAGACCCATGCTAGGTTGTCGGACATACAAAACGATAGGAAATGTGTTTATGAAATATTGTATGGAATGGTCAACCTGGATAGCTAGATCATTTCTGCACAAGGAAATTCCAAATGAAGTTCATTTAGTTCTTCTAAATCAAGTCTATTCTTCTATATCAAATGTATATAATTAACTAACCATACTTTATATTTATAGTAACATTTATGTGACACTGAACCTTGAAAGTGAAAAATTTAGTTCAAGCTCTAAAATGGCTTTCCTTTTGGGTCTATAAAAGCAATGCACTACACAACAAAGCAAATTCTGACCATCCCCATGTTGTTCTGATTCCTGAAAATCTGGCATGGGTCTTTTTAATGTCATTTACCCGTAAGATAGAAAGAGGAATATTTTCAGCTGCTGACTATGCTAATCTGAGTCTTGTTTTATTTAATTGTACTAGATACTTGATAAATATTCATTAAGAGTCATTATTTTGACATCGTGGTGTTGATATGACCTGTATCCATCTCGTATGCCGTTCTATTGAATTGTTATTTTGGCCCTTAAAATTCTAATTAATTTTCCGGAATATGCATTAAAAGCTTTACAAATCCCTGCAAATATGATTTCAAAACAATAAATTCTAATAAATATCACATTTATGTGTAAGATATATAGTTACATCAATGTTTGCATGTTTTGTAATTTTTGGGACAAAATTACCCCACCCACTTTTACCTATGACTACACGCCTAAGCTAAAGACTAATTCTGTGAAGAAATACATATAAGTCAAGAACAGGTTTCTGGTCAATTTTTAAGTATGATTTCAACCACAAAAACATACCTTTGGTATTTTTAAAACTTTTTTTTCACTTGTAGACGAAACTTATTTTGGTGATTTTTAGCCAATTTTTGCTATATTTATGAATATACAAAAATATTGAAAATCAAAAAATTGTATATTATTCATGTAAGTCAAAGTGCAAATTATTAGCTTTATTTTGATACCAAAATAATTGTTTTAGCTTAATAAATGAGTAAGTTATGGGATATTTTAGGAGGTATGTATGAGAAGTGCACCGAATGACCTTTGACCTTGATTTAAAAAAAATCCTACCACTTTTAAGCATGTCATCCACCCTTAACCAAAGCATGGGACCCTAATGTATTGAAAAATACCACTCAAAATTTTATAGGTCACCGGTTGCAAGAAAAGTTCCATTCCAGGACCTGGCTCCTAGACTAATAGTAGATTCTACGCGATATAAACGTTCAAAAGGCACAGCCTTTGAACGTTTATGTCGTGTAGAATCTACTATACAGACTCTATCTGACTTAGTGTTCCACCAATGAAAACATACTATCGAGCGGATCTTACTGGAATTACATCATTTTCCCAAAAGTTACATCATTTCCCCCCAAAGTTTCATCATTTTTCATAACTGTACAGGAAAAGGGGGTGTGGCTGTGTATATCCGTGACATAAACTGACCGACAGTGCGTTTATGCGAAATATAGCGACGAAATTTTCAATCATACTGCCATTTAATTGGTCCAAAAACTAGGACGAACACTAAAGAGAAATAACTTAATCGGGGTATGGATAATTCACTGACTGCTTTAAATATTATTTATATGTCAGTTATACATTTTATATTTCTTACAGCAAAACTGGTATTTTCCATTACACCCGGTACACCTATAGAATACGTAAGGGGAGTGTTGTCCGTAATCCCAACCTTCCAGATTAGGGGCAACTACTGGCCGGCAACCGGTAAATATGACCTTTGTTAACCCATTACCAAACAATAAAATTTTCGGTTGGTCCAAATTCAGAGATTTTGCAGGTGAATGAAATTATGCTTTTTTCGGTATTTTGGGTAGCAAACAGTGAGGGAAAAAAGAAATTACTTTCACTAGCAATTTCTTCATTTTTATGCTCCTCGAAAAAATTTCTGGGGAGCATATATTCGCCACGCTGTCCGTCCGTCCGTCCAAAGCCATAGGCCTATCTCACCAACCCTTGGACCATCTTCGCTAGCCAAGGTTGAACCCACCTACGTTTGTATTCACCCTTGGCGGATTTAGTCCGATTTTCTTGAAATCGCGAAGCGCCGCCTAGCGGTTGTTCTGCTGGTTGTTTACGTCCATTATTGATGACGTCATTAACGCGCGTTGTCTTTCGCGTCATACGCCATGTGGATTATGTAACATCAATAGCACGCTATTCCGCAAGTTGATGTAACGTCACTTTAACCAACGTTATCTAACGTTATGTTGGTTCCTGACGTTGTGTTAACAAAATATGTTTACGCATAATTTGTTTATGCTTGTTAAAACCAGCCCAATGTTCGATAATTTTAAAATCTTGACACTAATTATGAAATTTCTTATGGGAAAGGATTGCGAAAACAGTGAATTTTTGGTAACAAGAGTTTTCTCATTTTGACGCGATATTTTTTCAGTGTGTCAATAAATCCAACATTTGTTTTGTTTTACAATTCAACTTTCAGAAAAACTGTTCATTGCTTGAAAAAGACCTTTTATTGTATGATTGTATTAAACATTAATTTTGGAAAACATTTAAGCAAAAAGAGAAATACTTATAACCAACATTGTATCCATTGCATCAATTTAGGCAATATATCTTTAACCCAGATCAATTTTTATCGATGTGTATTTGAGAATTAAAAGTACATTATACATGTAATGATAAAAAAGAAAATCAATCTCTTTCCTTACAGAAACAACAACTTTATCCTTAGGTTTTTTTTATATAAAACCCACAAATTGTATAAACAATTTTGGTATTACAGTAATTCAAATTACACACAAAACAGCGCACGTCTATGATAACGCTACAACGACGTCGGGTAGAAAAAATGTAATTTTAAAATCATTATTGAAATAATTACATGTTTAGATTAATCGTATTGTATTATATACTGTTTTAAAGCTTATTATTTGTACTTTTTGTCAGTAGTAATAGCATATGCTGATTTTTGCGTGTCGATTTTAACAGGAAAGTTTAAGAGACGAACCCCATTTAGATAAACACAATTTTCGAGCAGGGTAGAAAATTTCTAATTTTTCTACGTTTTTGTTTCAAACATGAATATTCAACCTTTCAAATATAATTTTAACATTCCTTTTTGTTGAAACAATGTACTTTTATATGAAATGAAAATCATCGAAGGGACGTAGCGGAAAAAATACGAAAATTAATTTTTACATACTGTAGCCGACCTATGATGAAAAAACGTTACATTGGTACATGCTGCCGTTGTTTACCTTGTTTTGACGCAAATAACATTTCTGATGTCCCTCATGCAAATGTCATATTTACGCACGATATAAGGATTCCGGCGTTGAAAGAATTTTGAAAATCGACCAAAGATTAGTAATTCTATTGCATTTTATATCTGAATTATATTTGAATTTTGTTACGCGTTACATGAAAATGTACGCATTTTTATGATTTAATGTAAGGTATTATTTTCTGCATATGAAATTAAATCACATATAACATGCTGAATTTGATGGGAAATAGTATAATTTCCTAAGATTGACTTCTATTTATGTACCTAATTAAAGTATATTGATAATTTTGAGAGAATATAGTGAAAAATGTAAAAAATGCAGAATAGCGTGCGATTGACGGTAAAAGTTAGCTGCTTTTTGGTCGGATTGTCAAAAGTATAATAATTCGTCGATTAAAGTTAGGGAATTCCTGTCTATCGCAGTGAAGTTCTTAGGAAAAATCGCCCATCTTCGCGTTTTTGAGTTGCAAATGCAATGCTTTTTTCCCGCCCGTTGTCATGATTTGGTTACTCATAACAAATGTATCAGTAGACAATCTGATTGATTCCAGCGAGACCTCGCTGGAACCAATGAAAACGCTTTCCAGGAGACCAAGAAAATCGGACTAAATACGCCAAGGGTGAATACAGAAACGACGTTGCATCGTAGATGTCACCCTTGGCTTGCGAAGATGCCCTTGGACCAAAGTCAATGAAACTTCACATGTGAACTCCCTGAGATAATCCCTAGGGACCCTTTTCTCTGTTTCTTAATTTGAGGCTGCGTCATGGAAAAGGGCCCTTAATGTAAAATTTAGATTTTCTCTAATTTCTCTTCATCCAATGGGCAGAGTTTTGTACTTATGTGATAAATGAGATGTTCTAGACCATATTCTATTAATAATGTGTGTACAAAAAATCTGTCATGGGAAAAGGGGGCTTAATGTATGATAGTTTTCATTTTGTGACAAACATTCATTCGGGGAGCATAATCCGTCTATGACGGATCTTGTTCACAATGTTTTCCAAAGCTATTTTATTATGGGGAGTCAAAAGAGTCACTGTGTGGAAATGTATTAAGCGATATGAGTTGTCAATTTTTCACCTAGGTGAAAGTGTGTGTCGTGTGTATGTACGGCAAGATTATTTTGAACGGACATTTCCGAATCCATACACTTTGGCAAATACTAGCGAAGATAGAAAGAATACATAATACCATCTAAAGGAGAACTGTAATTTGAAAGAACCACAACTCTAGCCCCCGTACTCTTTAACCCTTCATTACCAGACGGCAAGATTTTGGACTGTTCAAATTTGAAAGGTGTTGCAGACGACAATTTTTTGTTCATAAAATTTTAATATATTTCTATTTTGGGTAAGAAAACATTGTGGAAAATGAAGAAATTGCTTGTTACAAGCAATTTCTTCATTTTTCACAAGTTTTCTCAAGCCTTTTCTTGTGTTGGAGTCGACAGGCATCTCTATGCAGCTATAATGGGTTAAGTGTATGCCATTGTTTAGCTTTGAAATTATTGTACGTGCATTTCTTTCTTAAACAGACGTGTAGTTCACCCCAAATGATATTCATGCGACGTCGGAATTTTTCATGCGACTCTGTTAACATGTGTTTCTTATTCGATCTATTCGTGGGACGTCGTAAATATTCGGGGACGGAACGTTCTACTGCCGCATGTTTACGACGTCTCCCTTATAATTCCAATGTTACGTGAATCTCATAAGGGGTTGACTACCTTGACTTTACAATATGGCTTTTTTTTAGGTAAAGGCGTATTGGCGTATCATAGCCATGCGGCTGCTGTCACCACGAAAAATATGTTGGAGAAAGATGTTTCTCCAACAGGAGATAAATTTACTATTAGGGTAACATTTTATTTATTAACCATTGCTTTATGGGGAGGCATCTTCACAAGCCAAGGATAAAATGTACGACGTGACGTCGTTTCTGTATTCACCCTTGGCGTATTTTAAAAGTCTCTAGGTGTCCTGGAAAGCGTTTTCAGACCTCGCTGGAACCAATCAGATGACTCGACTGCTGGAGCGCCTAAACATGAATTCCTGTCGTTTTTCCCACCAGTGCTACGACAACACCATTTCTGAGCATCCAGCTTTTCGCCCACATATTTTTCCAACTGCTCGCGTAAATTTTATGCGTCGACGCTCATATTTGCGCGTCGACGCATAAAATTACGCGAGCAGTTGAAAATATATGCGTCGACGCGTATATTTTATGCGTGCACGCTCTATATAAATTGTTGACCCATTTAGTACGTCATAAGAAATGATGTATGTTGTGGCCGGGATCTTACCTGGGACCGTATGGGAGTCCGATACGCTATCAACAACACTTTCACGGTGGATAATTACGTGATACGTGTACAACAATTTCAGAAATAAGTCAATAATTATGTTAATACGGGACCGATTTGAATTCGGTTTTGAGCAGAGAAGGTGGACTTCGCGCATTAGATGATTTTGTGTGTGTGTTTTTTTTAAATTCAGCTGATTAAAATGTATTAAAATTATGTTTGATCTTCAATATCTTTTTTATCAACTTATCTTTTAAAGACCCACCACGTCCAGCTTATTTCTGGCATTTTCCCATTTTCTAAGCCTCAGACCGAATTAGAATTGGTCAAGTATTAACAAAAATATTGAGTCACGTGATTATCCACCGTGACTATGGTCGAACTATTTCCTTACTGATAGCTGTCACAGACGACTTAATAAATGATTACACATTTTCTTCTTTTGTGTTAATGTTTTCCCAAGCCCTTTCATCGCATTTGAAAGGCTTACAATGGCACGTGCAAGGGTTACATTACGCTAATACAAACTTTTGGACATAGGCTTACTCCAGCAAGTGATAGGCCAAAATAGTTTGATTGGGTCTCTATATTGTTTTAGACTAACCCTTTTACTGAGAAACTATTAGGTAGGTCAAGATTGAAACGTAATTGTAGACGAAAAATTGGTGCTGAAAAAATGTGTAAGATATGTCGAAGAAAATATTTAGACAAAATGAGAAAATGCTGGTTTATTTGCGCTTTCTTATTTTTGTCGCTATGTTTTCCTGCCGTTTTTTCTATCAGGGACGTCAAAATAAAAACTTGTTTGCGAAAAAGATAGCATATATTTATATGTGTTGATGATACTTTATTATTTTATCTTTCAGTTGGAGGATGACAATTAAACAGATAAAAGATAAAAAGATAAAAGGAAACAAAATAAATTGGAAAAATTTAATCCCTTCTTTGTCTCAATGTATCTCAAGACCTTGTAAATAGGGACGTCCAAAGCAGTGTAGACGAAAACAAATATGGACATAAAATAGGCTTTATAAGATATAGCCGAGAAAATATCTAGGCAATAGGAGAAAATGCTGGTTATCACCATTTGCTCCTATTGCCTAAATTATTTATCATTTATTAGACATTTAACACGCCGAAACCGAATACCGGTTGTGAAGCGGAGTTCGGAATGAAGGTTGGGTTTTTTTTTTTTTTTTTTTTTAGAAAATAACGTTTTCATCGGTATAGGTATAGTGCTTCGAAATTTACCCGTCACATCTGCATATGTTATTTAGTTAACCCTTTCCCAAACAAGACCTGGTTTTGACGTCCCTAGTAGAAAATGCTTTTGAAATCATTGAAACAAAAGAAGAAACTGCTGATAACCAGCAGTTTCTCCTTTTGTCTCAATATTTTCTATGCCATATTTTACACAAATATTATCTTTAATAACATCCATTTTGTCAGTTGTGGCAGTTTTTGAAGTGGAACACCCTAAATTTTTGACGTTTGGGAAAGGGTTAACGCATTCAATAACGGACTCTACTTACGAAAATAAGGTAAGTTATAAAATAGGAAATGTTTGGAAAAAAGAAAAATAAAAAAATGCTAATAACCAGCAATTCCCCCACCCCCTTAGTCTCAAAATTGTCTATGGTACATTTTACCTAAGACGGTAAATAAATGAATGTCTAGAAGTTTGTTTCCGTTTCGAAACTAAATTCTATACATATGCTTCTCAATCATCCATTTTGAAGTCTCCAGCATCTTTCAAATGAAAGGGTTGATGAATACGGAAAAATCTCAGATCATCAATCTTGAGCTGTCTGTTTAACCCTTTCCCAAACAAGGCCTGGTTTTGACGTCCCTGATAGAAAAGGCTTGGGAAAA
Organism: Fragum sueziense; assembly: GCA_963680895.1. Taxonomy (NCBI): domain Eukaryota; kingdom Metazoa; phylum Mollusca; class Bivalvia; order Cardiida; family Cardiidae; genus Fragum; species Fragum sueziense. The sequence goes on along the minus strand of CAVMGG010001085.1, from coordinate 598 downwards.
CATTGAAACAAAAGAAGAAACTGCTGATAAACAGCAGTTTCTCCTTTTGTCTCAATATTTTCTGTGCCATATTTTACACAAATCCTATCTTAAAAAATATCCATTTTGTCATTTGTGGCAGTTTTTTAATTTGACCACCCTAAATATTTGCCGTTTGGGAAAGGGTTAAGTAACTCGAGACAACTTGATTTTCGTCGATAATGTCCGTTAGCTGAACGCCTTAAGGTAGTCCATCCCTAATGAGATTCGCACGACGCCTGAAATATTCGGGCGACGTCGAAAACATTCGGCAGTGGAATTTTCCTCCGCTGAATATTTACGACCGAGCCCGAATAGGTTCGGATACCTAACGTCTCCGCTCGACAAAAAAGCCGACGTTTTATGAATTTCAAAATGGCCTTGTTACGGGTATTCTACCTTAATTAAACATTAGATATGCAGATGTCCTGGGTTAATCTGGGAGCACTTTACCGATGGTTGCCTTCAAGGTTCCCCCATTGCTGCCTATTTGAATCGTCGGTAGGTATCTGTATACCGATGGATATGTTGTTGGTTGCCAAATACACCGCGAGTAGACCAGTCAGGTAGCGTCGATAGC
>CAVMGG010001084.1:0-60761 GCA_963680895.1 Fragum sueziense | reverse complement strand
ACATGGCATGACCTTTTCCTAATTTCAATTCAAGTACTTATGAAGAACATTTAGTTTGATCTGTCTACAAGGTTGTTTGATTATTTCATCATCACACTTGTCTCCCAAATAATCTCTAGTCATGATGTGCGTTAATCCATTGCCTCACAGTGACGCTTTTTTGACGCCCAACAAAATATAAAGGCTTTGGAAAACATTGTGGAAAAATGAAGGTATTGCTTGTGACAACAATTTCTTCATTTTCCACAATGTTTTTTTACCCCCAAAATTGAAATATTTTTGAAATTTCATCTGCTTGACATTGTCGTCTGCAACACCTTTCAAATTGGAACAGTCCAAAAGTTTGCCGTTCGTGAAAGGGTTAAGAGAGAAAGCTTGGGAAAGATGATAAAAAAATAGGTTTGAATTCAATGTATTGTTTTGTTTTAGATCTACTCGTATCTGTCCAAAAAACATAAACAATGGCTATTTTAGGGGCATTCTTATTTCACAAAACGTATCTTGTTATTTTTACAGATGATTCAAATCAACACTGTATTAAGTGGGTGATAGACATAACACTGGGTTATCCAAAAACGTCAGGCCTTGAACATTCATGGTATATGTATCGGTTACTGGCCACCGTGTAACATCGCTGTACACTATCGTGCTTATCCCCTCTCAGACATTCCTTTAGACACCGAGGGGAGGACTAAATGGTTGTATGAACGATACACAGAAAAGGAAGAATTGCTTGATAAATTCCTATAAGGAAGATGCTTTCATGGATGACACAGATAAACAAGAAAGGGACACTACCTCGTATGAAGCGACAAGAAATACCGTTTGATTGGGTTTTGGTTTTTGATTATCATATGGATTTTTATGCTGTGTCGGCGTATGTTTTCTGGGTTGTACATTTACTGTCCACTCTGGGGAGTATTTATGTATTTACTTCAGCTTTATCTTCTAGTTTGTTGAATTTCTTAGCTTTATTTTCTAAATTGTTAAGGTAGTCCGCCCCTAATGACATTCATCCAAGGTCGGAATTGACCAAACGCCAATCGGACAGATCGCTCCGCCCAACAAAGAATTTAAGACAAACAATGGAGATGTGATCGTCAATAGGGAATGATTTTATCCAGTTAATCGTGACGTAAATTCGGACAAACCAAATAGTATTTCGTAGGTGTTGTTATAAAATCTCGTAACTACGGCTTGATTTAAGCCGTAGTTACGAGATTTTATAACAACACCGACGGTTTTATCAAAACATAACAGTAAACCTAGTCTATTGTTAGCGCAAAATTCTTTGCAATTGGCATGTCGATTGTTTTGATTGTCAGTCAATAAATCGAGACAATAACATGTGCAACAAAGAACAATTGGGGCATGACATTTTTCTGATCGTCCATTGGCTAATCGATTTTTTTATGCTCCCCGAAGGGAGAGCATATAGTCGCCGCTTCGTCTGTCCCGTCCGTCCGTCCGTCATTCCATCCGTCCGTTTCGTCCGTCCGAAGCGATTTCTTTATAACCCTTGGGCCAAATCAAATGAAACTTACCATGTTAACTCCCTATGACATAATGCCGATGTACTTTTCCCAGTTTTTGGATTTGAGGCCTCGTCATGGGAAAAGGGGACTTAAGGTCAAATACACTTTTTCTCTAATTTCTCATAGTCTAATGGTCAGAATTTGATGAAATTTCATATTTGAGTAGCAAATCAGATGCCCTTGACAATAAACTACTTGAAATTTGCGTATAAAAAGTATGTCACGGAAAAAGGGGGCTTATCGTTTGTTAGCTTAATCTTAGCTCTGTATGGCATACATTTATTGTGACAAAGCCTTATTCGGGGAGCATTGTCCGTCTCTGACGGCTCTTGTTGATTGACAGTCGGCGTTTGGTCAATTATTCAGGCAACCTTGTAAATAGTCAGTGGTTGAACGTACCACAGTTGAATGATTACGACATCACCCAAATAAGTTTGGATATGTAACATATGTTGACTACAATGCACGAAAAATTCGCATGTCGCATGAATCTCATTAGGGGTAGACTACCTTAAACTCCTAGCTTTATGTTCTAATTTGCCATGTTCACCCATCACCAAATTACAAATTTCAGGTTATTTTGATTTGAATAAATTCAGAGGACATAAGCAGTGGCGGAGCCAGGGGGGGTTCGGGAGGTTCAAACGAACCCCCCTCTGGCGCCTTATTATTTAATTTTCATGCAGAAATTCTGTCAAAATTGTGTAATAATAGGAAAACTAACCCCCTAACCGAAGTTTCGAACCCCCCTTACAGAAATCCTGGATCCGCCACTGATAAGTGATCTCTTTCCAAAACAATGCTTTGTTTTAAGTGCCTAATAGTAAGGACTGCAAACGACCAGCATTTACTCCTTTTTGCCTCAATATTTGCTGCTCTTAGATTTTTTTCCATATAGTCACTGGGAATTAGTGTTCAAGTAAACTGTTAGGTTCATATTCACTTTTTCAGATTAGCACACATTTGAGATTTCAGTTTAATTGCATTTACAATATGCCAAATTTCTTGAACCCTTCATATGTATTTTTACATCAATGAGTTACTGCTTTTTTTTTGTATTCAATTATGCATTTTACATGTATTCTTTCAATCTTTGTTGTGCTGATAATGATCCTTGGAAAAATGTTGAAGAGTGAAAGTACATGTACTTATTATTGAGCCGGGACTTTATGTCCGGGGAGCTAATGTCACAGCCCTAGTGTCGGAGTCGGTGTCAGCGTCGCATCCCGTCCTGTTGCGTCTTCACTTGAAAAAAGTTTAACCTGTTCTATATCACTATTAGAGATATAGCCTTGATACTTCACACATGGATATCTCCTACCACGACCTTGTGACCTTGACCCTGGAGTTTTACCTAATTTTAAAAAACCTGACCTATATCTAATGCACTATTAGTGAAAGAGCTTTGATATTTCACACATGGATACCTCCTGTCAAGACCTTTCATTCGAGACCATGACCTTGACCTTGTGACCTTGACCTTGGAATTTGATCCGTTTTTATAACAAGCTCTGGTATAGGTGAGCTATATTGTCCGCAGATAACTTGTTTATATCAACAGTGGCAGTTTTCCACAATATAGCTATTGACAAGACGAGTTTGTAGGGTTATGTTATTGGCCAGTTATATAGAACAAACATATATGATGCACTTGTTGAAATAATTAAAATGCACAATTTGATTAAAAAGATATGAAGAGAAAAAATGTAGATGAGATAAGGTTGTATTAAAAACAGTGCAATTCTTTTTTTTTAATCAGTTATTAGATATACTTATATTTGATTGCTTGCCATTTATAGTATAGAAAGTATTTTGTTAAAGCTTGTAGTCAGGGCTACAGATAAGAGGGAGTAATTGCTTTCAAAATGCAATATTACATTTATAGTTCATCAAACCCTATATTGTGGGTCTATATTGGAATCGTCTCGTACCCACAACATAGGGTTTTGATTTGAAATAACAAATTTAGAATGCCTTTACCGCTTCTTATGCCCTTGTTGTAGTATTTAGTTAAAAGTATTTGCAGATAGATTACTTAGAATTGTTAGAATTGAATGCAATTCTAGTCATAAGAACATTCTCTCTTAAAGAAAGTGTATCAAATATTATGATGTTGGTTATCTTGGTTGATGTCATAAAAAACTGCTCTAAAAGTATGGTCATGCCTGCGCTTTATTTGATTTTTTTCCCAAACTGTAAATTTTTAGACTGTTGTAATTTGAAAACTGTTGCTAAATTAGATATATCAAAATTAGAAAATGTGTATTGTATAGCACAGAAAATATTGAAGAAAAGGGGAAAGTGTTGATAATCAGCAATTTCTTATTTTGTCTTAATGTCTTTATCAAACCATTTCCATAAGTGATGTCAAAACAAAGTCTTGTTTGGGAAAGGGTTACCACACAGTGACTCCTTTTGACTCCCCACAAGAAAATGGCTTTGGAAAACATAATGGAAAATGAAGAAATTGCTTGTGACAAGCAATTTCTTCATTTCCCACAATGTTTTCTACCCAAAAAGTCATACAATTTCCAAGTTTCATCACATTGAAAATGTTGTCTGCAACTTCTTTAACCCTTTCTCAAACGGCAAACTTTTAGGGTGATCCACTTCAAAAACTGCCACAAATGACAAAAATGATGTTATTAAAGATAGGATTTGTGTAAAATATGGCATAGAAAATATTTAGACAAAAGGAGAAACTGCTGGTTATCAGCAGTTTCTTCTTTTGTTTCAATGTTTTCCCAAGCCTGTTCTATTGGGGACGTCAAAACCAGGTCTTGTGTGGGAAAGGGTTAAATTTGGATCAGTCCAAACTTTTGCTGTTTGGTAATGGGTTAAGCAGGCGTGATTTGGATCTACACCCATTATCATCTTAGCCCATTCCTATACAATTACACCTTTTGACTTCCTACAAGAAAAAAGTTATGGAAAACATCGCGGAAAACAAAGAAATTGTTTGCGATAAGCAATTTCTTCATTCCTCTCAAAGTTTTTAGCTCACCTGAGCACAAAGTGCTCAAGGTGAGGTATTGTGATCGGTCGTTGTCCGTCGTCCGTCCGTCCGGCCGTCTGTCCACAATTTCTTTAAAGATCTTCTTCTCCCAAACCAGTGGGCCAATCTTTTTGAAACTTGGCAGGAATGGTCCTTGGGTGAAGGGCTTTCAAAGTTGTTAAAAGAATTTGATTCTATCAAAGACTCTGGCTGCCGCGGCATGAGAAAAGGGGAAAATAGCCAAATCTTTTAAAAATCTTCTTCTGCCTAACCAGTTGGCCAATATTCTTGAAACTTCACATGAATGATCCTTGGAAGAAGGGCTTTAAAAGTTGTTAAAAGAATTTGATTCTATCAAAGACTCTGGCTGCCGCGGCATGAGAAAAGGGGAAAAAAGCCAAATCTTTTAAAAATCTTCTTCTGCCTAACCAGTTGGCCAATATTCTTGAAACTTCACATGAATGATCCTTGGAAGAAGGGCTTTAAAAGTTGTTAAAAGAATTTGATTCTATCAAAGACTCTGGCTGCCGCGGCATGAGAAAAGGGGAAAATAGCCAAATCTTTTAAAAATCATCTCCAGCCTAACCAGTTGGCCAATATTCTTGAAAGTTCACATGAATGATCCTTGGGTGAAGGGCTTTCAAAGTTGGTAAAAGAATTTGATTCTATCAAAGACTCTGGCTGCCGCGGCATGAGAAAAGGGGAAAATAGCCAAATCTTTTAAAAATCATCTCCTGCCTAACCAGTTGGCCAATATTCTTGAAAGTTCACATGAATGATCCTTGGATGAAGGGCTTTCAAAGTTGTTAAAAGAATTTGATTCCATCAAAGACTCTGGCTGCCGCGGCATGAGAAAAGGGGAAAATAGCCAAATCTTTTAAAAATCATCTCCTGTCTAACCAGTTGGCCAATATTCTTGAAACTTCATATGAAAGATCATTAGGTGGCGGGCTTTCAAAGTTGTTAAAAGAATTTGATTCCATCAAAGACTCTGGCTGCCGCGGCATGAGAAAAGGGGAAAATAGCCAAATCTTTTAAAAATCATCTCCTGCCTAACCAGTTGGCCAATATTCTTGAAACTTCACATGAATGATCCTTAGGTGAAGGGCTTTCATAGTTGTTAAAAGAATTTGATTCCATCAAAGACTCTGGCTGCCGCGGCATGAGAAAAGGGGAAAGTATAAGCCAAATCTTCTTAAAATTAAATCTTTTTCTGCCTAACCAGTTGGCCAATATTCTTGAAAGTTCACATGAATGATCCTTTGGTGAAGGGCTTTCAAATTTGTTAGAAGAATTTTTTTGATATTTAAACTATTGCCTATTAGTGCAGCAGTATCAGAAAAAGGATAATAGAGCAATACTTTTAAAAAAGGCTGAATATTTGTTACATTCATTTGAAAAACACATGAGAAAGGGCTTTATTGAAACATTTATTTTGCTGCTATTCACGTCTAAGTGTTTAATTTCAACAAGGCAACAATTTTCAGGTGAGCGACCTAGGGCCATCATGGCCCTCTTGTTTACACAAAAACATTTGGTATTGTTGTCTGCAACACCTTTGAATTTGCGCCGGTATTTTGCTGTCTGGTAATGGGTTAACCCCTTGTTTTGGTTACTCATTTTGATTGTTTCGACAAGATGATTTCAATTGTGTACCTTTGAAATTTTGTTTCAATCTATAAGCATTTTTATGCTTCTGATTTAACCCTTTCCCAAACAAGACCTGGTTTTGACGTCCCTAATAGAAAAGGCTTGGGAAAACATTGAAACAAAAGAAGAAACTGCTGATAACCAGCAGTTTCTCCTTTTGTCTCAATATTTTCTTTATCATATTTTACACAAATTCTATCTTTGATAACTTCCATTTTGTCATTTGTTGCAGTTTTTTAACCCTTTCCCGAACGACAAAATTTGAGGGTGATCCACTTCAAAAACTGCCATAAATGACGAAATGGATGTTATTAAAGATAGCATTTGTGTAAAATATGGCACAGAAAACATTGAGACAAAAGGAGAAACTGCTGGTTATCAGCAGTTTCGTCTTTTGTTTCAATGTTTTCCCAAGCCTTTCCTATTAGGGACGTCAAAACCAGGTCTTGTTTGGGAAAGGGTTAAGTGGACCACCCTAAAATTTAGCTGTTTGGGAAAGGGTTTAATGCCATTTCATCATAATTCTTTCCCATACAAGTAGGGATGACTATTGTAGACCAAAATGACTTGCGATAGTATTGCTATTGACCAAATTGCTATCGCGATAGTATTGCTATTGTAGGTTGCTATTGCAATACTATTGCGATACTATTGTTATAAGCTTTTAGTGCTATAAATGGATATATTTCATTAAAAATCACGTTTCCTGCATATTTTTTCATAAATGAATTAATTTGCAGAAGCATTAAATAAATAATCTGAAGGAAGAGAGTGACATTTCATGATTTTAGTAGCAGAGGTCACTATTGCGCTATATCGATAGTCCGATGTATTGTTACATCCCTACATACAAGACAGTACCCAAACTAAAGAAACCTAGGAAAACATTAAGGCACAAGAAAAACATACTAATTACCAGCAGAATGTCTGTTTGTTCTCCTCTTCTCTCATTGATTTCTCAAGCTTACTTTATCATGGACATCATAAATAGGTATTGTTTGGGAAACAGTTCATGTTTCTTGAAGAATAATATAGAAATGTCATTTGATTTTCATCCAGGGTTCTCCCTGGAAAAATTTGAAGCCGTAGTGGCAAATTATAAGTATTGGTAGACCTTGAAATGCATTATGTTCATGCAAACAATTATGAATAAAAACATTATGGGGAAAGAAGAAATTGCTCAATTTGAGCAATTTCTTCTTTTCCCATGATGTTTTTAAACATAATCATTACATTTGATTATATAAGAATGCATTATTTATCACTTTTTGACATGAAATGTCTACAAATGTCCCTATTTGATGAAATTTTTGAGCAAATGAAGCTGTGGGGTGCTTTTAAAGCTGTAGGGGCATTACACTGATTGCCATGAAGCTGTAGTGGGGCCGATACAGCTTATTGGGCTGGGGAGAACACTGTGAAAATAGAACTTTCATTTAATTATCATTTGTTGATATAAGTTGATCAGAATGATCAGTATTATATAAGTTTTATATTTTGTTAATTTATGTTGCATGTTAAAAATGTTTTTATTTGTTATGATTATTTTGTTGTAGATATTTTTCATGTGTTCCATTATCTAAAGTGTCAAAATTTGTTACATTTTAGTGTATTAATTGAAGCTTTACAAAAATCTTGGAGGCAAAAGAATAAAATGCTATGCTGATAACCAGCATTTATTTCTCTCCTTCAAATTTTTCTCTGCTATTATATACACACACTTCCTTTAATCTATTCTAGTACCCATTCTGTTGGCTGTGTAGAATTGTCGCCTGCTATATGTTATGGAAAGGGTTCGATTTGTAGAAGGGGTGGGGGAAAGAGGAAATGCTTAGATGGGTTAAAAGATATAAGTTTCTTAACCCTTTCCCAAACAAGACCTGATTTTCACGTCCCTGATAGCAATGGCTTGGGAAAACATCGAGACAAAAGAAGAAACTGCAGATAACCAGCAGTTTCTTCTTTTGTCTCAATATTTTCTATGTCATATTTTACACAAATCCTATCTTTAATAACATCCATTTTGTCATTTGAGACAGTTTTTGAAGTGGACCACTGTAAAATTTCGCCATTTGGGAAAGGGTTAATGGACCCTTCATACATTGTTCACTGCAGCATAATGTTAAATCCAATAGAGTGGTATTAATGTTATCATGAATGTTGCCAAAACTTTTTTGTGCTTTTGTGCATGATACTTTACTGCTTTTAAAACATGTTTCGTTATTAGATACTGAATGTTTAATGCGACTTTGTCATTTATCCATTGACAGGGAAATTGAAAAGCTTCAATCGGAAGTTCAAGGCTGTCTAGAATGTTACTATGTTTATAAAATCCAGATTAAATCCAGATGAATTTTTTTGTTGTAATCGATAATGGAAAAGTTGCATGAAGTGTTTAATATCTAATTATTTTATAAAATACATTAAAACAAAAAGGTTATACAGTCGACACTCGTTGTGTTGAAGTCTGAGGGGGTCGTCAAAATACTTCGACATATCCGGAGCTCGACTTATCCGATAATGATTATTTTCGATGAAAATGATATTTTAATTTAACCATTTTTTACGAGCACCATTTGTGTCCATGATTGAAATATAGTAGGAAAAGGAAAGAAATTGCTGGACATGAGCAATTTCTATCCTTTTCCTACTGAATTTCAATGTCTTTATTTGTTTGAAATTACTAGTATTTTGATGAAACGTTTTGATAATCCATTGTTGAGGACGGGACATGACTTTCACTTTGACTGAAGCGGAATTTCGACTAGTCTGATGTCGACATAACGAGTGTCGACTGTAGATCTATAGCATAAGATCAGATTGAACCTGTATTGTACTTATCAACATATCGTGACTTTGCAACAAAAACCTTGTAACAGCAGCTTATAACAAGCTGAATTTAAGAGGGTTTTTTTTTCTGAAAAAAGCAATATCTACTTTATGACTGCCAAAGATTAATTGACTTACAACTTTATTCTAGTTTTCTTGTATTATTCTATTCAAAATAATAAGAAGGAAACATGTATTATGGGAGTGAAACTTGTTTTATTTATAAAAATATGCATTTGATTGCAATAAACAAAATGTTTCTATGTAATGTTATTACTTGCAGAAAGCTTAGGTTTACATTTGTGTTTCAATGGTAATGATAATTAGGCCATATGAACGTTTTATTTATAGCATTTGCCATTGCAACACTAGCTTTATGTTACACTAAAAGTAATTTCGGAAAATGAGCCAGCAAAGAATTCTTTGAGGCTAACATATTCATCTAGTCTGATGAAGACCAATATCACGGGTGGTAAACAGAGAAACTAGCTCCAAAAAGAGGTAGTTGCATAGAGCGAAAATTTATAGGTCACGAACACATTTTCTAAAATTATTTCTTTTAAAGCGAATTTTTGAGAAATCCGGCAATGCTGTAATATGAAGAAATGGTCGAAGTTTGTTGTGCACGGGAGTATACGGTATTAGTAGCAGGGTTTTAATACAATCGTTGAAAAACATTTCAAAATCGAAAGTAAAAAAGGTTTTACTTTCGATTTTGAAATGTTTTTCAACGATTGTATTCAAACCCTGCTTAATAACACCGAATATTCTCGTGTACAACAAACTTCGACCATTTCTTCATATTACAGCATCGCCGGATTTTTCAAAAACTCGTTGTAATAGAAATAATTGTAGAAAAATGTGTTCGTGACCTACCTTTGTTTACAGATTTTCGCTCTATGCAACTACCTCGGTAGAGGCCGGATGTCACGAGGAAACAAAATACCGTTGACTCTTTTTGGAGCTAGTTTCTCTGTTTACCACCCGTGAATATTCACAGCTGGGAATCATTTGACACAATATCAACAACAATTGCAGAAAATCTTCAATAATGTTGTTAACAAATGACATATTTGAATTTGTTTAGAACCAGATAAGATATGAAAACTTCATTGATTTTCTTGATGTGGTGTATCCTATATACAGCTCTTAATGAACAAATTATTGGTGATAAAACAAAATCCATGATGTTTTTTTTGTCTTTCCTGCTTTTAATCAAATTTCGTAGCATATGAAACCATTCCGACAAATTGACGATTTTTACGCCCTGCAAGACAAATGCTTTGGGAAATATCATGGAAATTTCTTCATTTCCCACAATATTTTTTAACAAGAAAGACTAAAAAAGTGAAATTTAGTTCACATGGAATTGTTGTCTTCTAGCACTGTATTTTTTCCTCTGCAATAGCTTTTAAATTGGACTAGTTGATTGGTCATGGGTTAAACCCTTTGCCACATAGTGATGACTTTTGATGCCTAACAATATAAAGGCTTTGGAAAACACAATGGGAATGAAGAAAATGCTCGTGACAAGCATTTCTAACCCAAAATTGATTTTTAAAATTTCATTAACTTGAAATTGTCTTTGCAACACCTTTCAAATTGGAACAGTCCAAAATTTTGCCACATGGTAATGGGTAAAGCCTTACAAAATACTGTTTACAGTTTGTGTTCAATGTTGTGTTGCTATTCATTTGTTCAGTGTTCAAGTGTTTATTCGGGACTTTAAGTTCTTTTATCTTACTGTTTTAATCAGGTAGTCACAATAAAGAGACTTATTTTGAAAGGATTTGTTTGATTTTCAATTTTTCCTTGTCCACTTGGTAACCCATTTCCCAAACAAGACCATAGGGGTCTGTAATTTGACTCTTAGCACCTAATACTCCTACAAGTTAATATAAGTTAACTTACATGAATGAGTATAAGGTGCTAAGAGTCAAATTATAGACCCCTATGAACAAGACTGACGTTTGACATAAACAGGAAAGGCCTGGGGAAACATTTTCTCCTTTTGCCTAAATATTTTCTGTTTAGTTTTGTGTACGCGTTCTACATTTAGCAACAGCTATTTTGTCGTCAGCATCACATTTCAAATTGAAGCACACTGAAATAATTATGTTGTTTGGGAAAGGGTAAATGCATTGAACTCCTATCCATACATTTGGAATTCTGATATCAAATATGCCAGATATGCCTATTAGAAAAGGCTTCAGAAAAACGTGAAAGGAACTGAAAAACGTGAAAGGAAAAGGAAAATTTGCTGACACCGAATAACCAGCATTTTCTCTGTTTCCCTTATCAGTCCTTCCAAAATCGAAATATGAAACATAGTGAATTATGTTTTACAAATGTTGTCATCTGCATTTGAGCTAATCTACGGTTCTGTCTTTAAGGAAAGGACAAGGAAATTATGATAATAGATCTGCTATCTTTAGAAATGGTGGAACTAGGAAATCCATGCCAGACCAATGAGTTACCCTTGCTTTGAAAAACGGTGATGCTAAAAGATCTACATGCTCATGTATCAGCACCTTTTATATATTTCGGACAAAGTGGCATTTAGAAATTCTAGAACGTTCTCGACCATGACCGATTCTTGATCAATTTTGGATGTTGACCTCCCCACTAGATAAGCACTAGAAACATCCGAGGAATAAAAAAAAACATGCCGATGACGAACATGTTCACCGTTTCTCTATGCTTATACGCGTTTTCTGTTTTTGGCAATTTTACATAATGCAACTTCGAATTTGGAGCAGTCTAAAGTTTTATCGACTGCTAGAGGCTGACGTCGTTTTATTTCGCGCCATTGACAATACGGAAAACCCCATTGATACACATTGAAAACGAGGCTAGTCGTCATCCATCAATCACACAACTGTCAACGTTATACACGTTAACGTGGGGTTACCTTTCTTAACGTGACGTGTACGTATACCGGCAATATAGAACGGAAGTTACGACCAAACACATGTAAGTTTTATGTTTATTTTAGTTTTACTTGTAAAAACGTAAAAATAATACACATAGACAATTGGTATTTGCAAACAAGTAATTTTAATGAATAGACCTACCATTTTAACCCTTTCCCAAACGACAAAATTTTAGGGTGATCCACTTCAAAAACTGCCACAAAACACAAAATGGATGTTATTAAAGATAGAATTTGTGTAAAATATGGCACAGAAAATATTGAGACAAAAGGAGAAACTGCTGGTTATCAGCAGTTTCTTCTTTTGTATCAATGTTTTCCCAAGCCTTTTTTTGTCAGAGACGTCAAAACCAGGTCTTGTTTGGGAAAGGATTAAACACGCGTAAATGGCAGGTGCTACAAGTGTTATCTTATCCATTTATTATGAATATTCTTTCATGTATACTTGTTTAAATGATAACATATTGTTTAACAGACTCTTAGCCTCCAGACTATGTGCTTAACCTTAAACATTTTTAGCCGCTGTAGACGACAAAAACGACGCTTAAAGCAGACAATCTACGATCTATGGCATGGAAATCGTTGAAGAAAAACAGAGAAAGTGTTGGTCACCAATATTTTCTTTTTCTCTAGTGATTCTAACTAATGTCCGATATTGGTGGTGGTATATAAGTATAGCCCCGGTTTCTCGAAAAAACTTAAGTATATGCTCAAGAGAATATGCTCAACTTCAAAGGAATACCCTCCAACGTTGAAGGGTATTCGATTGAAGTTCACGTGGATTTCGTGCGATTTGAGCACGGTGCTCAGATTTGAGCATGAAAACGTACTTAAGTTTTTTTTTCGAGAAACCGGGGCCAGAGCTTGTTTGGGAAGGGATTAATCCAATACCAGACGGCAATATTGTAGACCTGACCAAATTCAAAGATGCTGTACATAGAGGACAATTACACGTGAATGGAATTTTACATTTCTTGGTCTTCATGGGTGGGAAACATTGTGGGAATTGAAGGAAGTGATTGTCACAAGCAATGCCTTCATTTCCCAAAATAATTTTCAAAGCCTTTATCTTGTAGGACGTCAAAAAGCGTCAATATTTGGAAAAGGATTGATCGTCGACCGTACTCAAGTATTGTGACTAATAGAGTATGGTAGCTGTATTCATCTCTACTTCTTAACCCATTACCAAACGGCAAAATTTTAGGGTGATCCAAATTCAAAGATGTTGCAGACGACAATTTCAAGCGAATGAAATTTAATCTTTTTTTTTTTTTTGTCTTTTTACGTAGAAAACATTGTGGGAAATGAAGAAATTGCTGTTCACAAGCAATTTCTTCATTGTTCAAGATGTTTTCCAAAGCCAAAATCTTGTTTGGAGTCAAAAGGAGTCACTGTGTGGTGATGGGTTGAGGAACAAAGTGGAGGTAGTGTCCTGGGCTTGCGAATAAATTCATCTATATCATTCTATGATTGACCGGTCTTTCGAATGAGGCTTCGAACCTAGGTCCCATCTCTATATGACCTTAACTGTTGAGTGGGACGCAAAACTCAATTAATTTTTTTTTGTATGGTGGATCTATATATGAGTTTGTTTAAAACCCCAAACTAACAGTTTATGATGCGCATATCCGTGTCAAAAGTGTGCTTATAAGATTTCCAAAGAGGGTAATCTCTGGCAATTTGTTTCGTTCTTTCAAAATAAAACATAGTTACAACATATCGTAAGATTCAATCATTAGAATTATGACAAGAAATCGTAACATGTGATTTAAGGGGATTGTATTGCCCCGAGCATATAGACTTTTTACAAGCTGTCATTTGCGTAACAAATTTGACAGGTCCTGTTGCATATTGTTCATATTGCATGGTCTTAAACCTTTCCCAAACAAGACCTGGTTTTGACGTGCCTAAAAGAAAAGGCTTATGAAAACATTGAGACAAAAGAAGAAACTGCTGATAACCAGCGGTTTCTCCTTTTGCCTCAATATTTTCTGAGCTATTTTGTACAAAATACTTTCTCTTGCAGCATTCTTTGTAGTCTGCAGCAGCTTTCAATTTGGACCACCCTAAAATTTTGCCGTTTGGGAAAGGGTTAAGATATTCCACCATCATTAGATACGAAACACTTCGTGTAACATCGTCGTCAACCGTGGCAACGGAGATTGACGAGGGTGTCCGGATTTTTAAAATCCGGATACCCTCGTCAATTTCCGCTGTTACGGAAAAGGGTGAAGTAGGGAACGACTTTGCACGAAGTACTTGCTATCTAATGATGGATGGAATGCCTTAAATGATATCCCTTTCTTTTTTGACAGACCTTTTAGACCTATTTGTGCAAATTTACACGAAAGTGTCACGAAAAAATACATTAACATTAATGACAAATTGAATACACAGTTGCTAAAATAAATTAATGTTTTTGAATTATGTTAAGATTCGTTTTTTCGAAGAATAGCGAGGGCCTGCCGTTTCTCGCGTTCATATCTTCGTTCCATCTAAGAACCGCATTGACTAACACTTTCCCAACTAAGACCTGGTTGTGGCTTCCCTTAGAGAATAAAGATGGGAAAACAATGAAACAAAAGAAGAAAATGCTGATTACCAGCATTAGAAAATGCTGATTACCAGCATTTCTCCCTTTGTCTCAGTATTTTCGAGGCTATAGTAGGCCTATACTCCAATTTCATTTTGACATCCGTCCATTTTGTCGTCTGTAGAAATTTTCAAATAGGAATAGTCCAAACTTTGCCGTTTGGGAAAGGATTAATTCGATAAATGCATGAGGTGGTTCGATACCATTGACGCGAAAAGTGCACTTTCCTCAGAAATTCACGGAATTATGAGAGATGAAAGAATAGGTCACTGTTCTAAATTTTGAGAAATTTGTCGTTATTTGAGAAATAGAAATGATGCGTTAGCCTTTAAAGACTTGCATTCATAAAGCAAATGTTGGTTTTGCCTTTATTGGTCCATTATTGCATAAAATTTGTGTTTTGGGGCTGTTATCAACAATGAATAACGAGTAGAAATCGGGCGGATATCCAGAGAAATCGTGCATTAATCGGCAGATTCACGTGCGATATCGGACCGGTTTTGCACTTAAATATCCTCGATTTGACCCTTCAAAATAAACAATTGTCTCTTTTCACGCAAAATTCTCAACCTTTTACGTTAAATAAGCGACGTTCGCCTTTTGGTGCCAAATTATGACGTAACGTTGTTTTACCGAAGTCACGCATAACAAAAAATTCTCGGAAGATTTATCAGAACAAAACAACAATGTCGGACATTTTCTTGTCTCACCTCAGTTCATTTTTCGCACATATTAAGGGGTTTGGGGTAAGTAATCATTGGAATTTTATGCGTTTTATGCATTAATAGCGTCAATTCACGTATTTTTCGGTCGTTAACATTCGCAGAGGCCCTCAAAATACGAAAACGACCCTCCTGCTTCGCAGTCGGGCGTTAACGTATTTCTTAGGCCTCTGCGAATGTTAACGACCTCAAAAACGTGAATTAACCCTATATTATTTTCGGAAATAAAGGTCCGCAAGAGCAAAGACCCATCAAAATATGACTGGTGTATAGACGACGTTGTGACGCCACAATCACGTGACCGATTATATATGGATACATATTTGAACACTGCCGCACGGAAGTGAATATGTTGTAGTAGCAGCCCTCACACTTTCATGCAATTCTTAGTCATAAACAATCACATAGGCTATTTGTGATGTTCTTACAAATTGTTCTAGCCTAAGAAGTGGCGTGGTGCAACGACACTTGTCAACATGCTCTCTTTTCATTTTCAACAATACTTAACACCATGCTCTTATTTGCATTTCAGAATGATTCTCCATCGTTTGCTACGATCACTATGGTTGCTGGGCACGTGCGTTGCCATGGTTACATACGCTCACGAGGGTCACCACCATGGAAACGACGGACAACAAAAAGCCAAAAGTTTTAACGATCCATCATTCACACAGGACGAAGAGTAAGACATATTTTGACATAATTTTGCACTTTTCCAAAACAATGAATGAGTAGATCTAGTTGTATGAAGAATTTATCCATTTCAACAGACGCCTCCTTTTGACGCCCCAGAAGGATATGAAAAATCATAGTGGAAAATGGAGGAATTGCTTGTGACTAGCATTTTTGTCATTTCCCACAATGTTTTCTCCCTAGAAATACCAAAAGCTGTTAAATTAATTTTACTCACGTAATCTGCAACATCTTTGAATTTAGACACGTTCAAAACTTTACTGTCTGGAAACGGATTAAAAGACTCCTTGTTAGATATTTAGCTCATTCTTTAAATCGTCTAAATTAATATAAATTGAACTGGGAACCTTGTTTCAAGTCTGTGTACTCAGCTTGTGACCAAGCTGCGCACTGTTTGAACTTAGGATCTGTAGACCAGAAGCGATTTCAGCTTGTCTAGAAAGCAACAGCAACAATAACAACAACTTAACCACGATCATAAATTTTGATAGAATAATATACCATAATGTTTCAATATTCCCAATAAAGATTGAACCAAATGTATAAAAATAAAAAAAAGTTCTATAGGCCTAAAGAGTAGCCTAATAGATATATATACGGGATATAATTATGGAGGAGAAAAAAACATTGTTTACACTTGTTATTTGAACTCAAAAGTCTTGTGGGTAGAAATAGAATTTCCAAAAGTAGCAAAGTAGCAATTCCAGTGAGTACAGACAACAAAAGGGGTTGTTGAAATAATATTTTAGTTTGCATTTTTTAAGTTTTTGTCTCTCCTATCTGTAACTCAAATATATGTGTTCAAAAGATGATCTGTGCAGCATTTTCTATTTGGTTGTACAAGAGTGTCTACTTTGCGCACCCCTTCGTCAACACATACAAAGCTCCATGCATATCATTGAATAAAATTTACATTTTCAGGCATATTAAAGAACATTTGAAGGATCAGATCAACATGAAAGACAAAAAGATGACACCAGAAGAAATGGAATTTCATTATTTTAGGTGAGCATGAACGATTTTTTAACGTCATATTTGAACCATTTCCCAAACGGTAAAATGTTATGGTGGCCCTATTCCAAAGCTTCTGCATGCGAGAAAAGAAACAATAATCTACCGTTGATATCACGCGGGGAATTACATAACCTATAGAAAGGAGCGAAAATGATTAATGAAATAGACTTGTGTTACAAAGGAAAGCTTATGAAGAATAAATCTACGGTATAGAAACCTGTCTGTTACATACGATGAAGAAAAACTTTGATGTTGAAGCCAACTATTCAGATAAAACCTGAATCCTCTAAACAAATATTTGCGCACTGTTTCAGACTGCACGACGCTAACAACGACACCCATCTTGACGGTACTGAGATATTACAAGCTATGTCACACATGATACCCCCACCCGAACTACAGCTGCACGAGAAACTAGGCAAGTCAGACGAACAGATTAATGCTATGATGGCAGAGAGGCAGAAAGAAATGATGAAATATTATGAAGGTAGGCTATACATTTTTTCTTTCAGAATTATATCCCTGTCATGTTGACCATGTCTGGCACTGACGTCATAAACTTTCGGATATGTTACGAGGTGAAAAAATCGACACTTACCACTGCCGAATGTTTACGAAGTCGTCTATCTGTAAAATTTCCGACGTAGAGGTCTAATGTGAATATCAAATTATTCACATTAATTGTAGACCTTCTCGTTTCAAAATAATAAGCGATCCGATACCAACGTTTTTGTTCTCTTAAAATAACAAAACTAAGACTGGATTGGTATGATGCTGGCATTTTTCGTACTGTGGTAAAATAATGTTTATATGGCCTATTGCTTTTTGTCCTTCAGATTTGATAGACCGTGTTTTAATGGACGACGACGTCGACAAGAACGGTTATTTATCCTATTCGGAGTTTATTCGCGCCAGACGACGTGAAGAGTACCACGCCAGACGTATGCACGCAGAAAACATGCAGATGCATCAAGATCAACAGTGGGAACAGTTCCAACAATTCCAACAATATCAAGCAATGCAGGTAAAGACGTCATAAAATGTTCAGTCTTTTTCCTTCCTTTATTGCTTGAAAATAACATAATTATATTGACCAGGGCCTAGACTTCTACAATAGGTATAGACTTAGCAGAATGATGCGGCCAAAATTTACAACTCCCTGAACTTTTTTCAATCCAAACCTTGTTTTTGTCACTTATTTGAATCGTCTTGTCAAATTCTTCGTTACGAAAACTTAAATATTTGACTACATAAGATGCAGATGCCCTATGACCAGCAATAACCGGCTATATAGATTGATGTCAGGATAAAATGATTTAGAAATGGGTTTTCGATTTCCAAAGAAGAATTAATTAATGTATCAAGCTTAGGATTTAGGATAATCGATTAATTTCTACAACAATTTACATTTGCTACTTGCAGGCTCAACAACAGATGAACGTTCAGCAGATGCAGATGGCCCAAGGTCAAGGTAAAGGTCAAGGACAATTTAGACCCACAATCCCACCGCCGCCACCACCACAAAATCAACAGCAACAGCATCAACAACTCACAACGTAGATAGATCAAATCATGAACATAATAAAACTTCACTTTTCAACAAAAATCTCGTAACTGCAGCTTGTTTAAAGCTGCAGTTACGAGGTTTTTGTAGAAAAGCATCGAGATGATATATTGGTCGAATGTGAGAGCGGCATTGTGTTTGTGAATGTTTGAGGGATATTGTGTAACTTTGTGGGAGGGGTATTTATTGGTGATATCTAGTCATTGCTGTTTGATACAACAATGTTTTTTAAGATGCATAACAGAGATTCAGTTACTCTTATTTAACATAATATTCCATCCATAATTAGATACCAAACACTTCGTTATCCGTGTCAACGAAAATTGACGAGGTTATCGGGATTCTGTGACGACGTAAATTGACGAGTTTATCCGGTTTCCGTGACAACGTAAATTGGCATGTTTATCGGGATTCCGGGTAGCCTCGTCAAATTTCGTTGTCGCAAATAACAACGAAGTTGCAGTTAAAGTGTTTGGTGTCTAATGATCAATGGAACACTTTAAATAACGACACACGCGAACAAAGAAAATCAGCAAGGAAAAATTAGACAATTATAGTTGCTTGTAAGAATACATCATGAAACGACCATTATTTTGTACATTTTGTCTTAGTGTGTTATAAAACTGCTGAAAGGTGATATCAAATAAATTCTTATTTTGAAATAATTTTGAATTTGGATTATCTTATTTTCACTATCATCTGAGCAATTAGTGCTCACTAAGAACTATTGTGATTGGCCTGTGTGCGGCGGCGTCAGACGTCAATAATAACCTTGTTGGCAAATGTTTTTTAAAATCATTTTTAGGTGTATAAGTTATGAGCAGTTTACAAACTTAAGCAGTTTTAAAACTGATTATACTGAACTTTGCCAAGTTTCAAAACTGCTTAAACAGTTTTAAAACCGATCTAGCAGTTATAAACCTTCTTATAGCTGAGTTCTGTAGGATAAGCAGAACCATTCAGACGACTTTTTCATTGATTTATTGATAGATAAATCAAACAACGATCTACAAGGTAGTTTTAAGTCTTAATTTCGATTTTTTATCGATTTACTTCTAATAGATCAGATTATCATACCTACACTATTGAAATCGAATATCGAATCAGTAAGTTGTCTGGTCCATTTTAACACATTAGCTCACACTGACGTTTTTTGACACCCGTGAAATGGTGACATGTGAACACATGATGGAAAATGAAGAAATTACTAACCACGGACATTCTCTCTTTTTCCCACGATGTTTTCTGTCCCAAAAGACTATTTTTTTTGTTTTGCTCACTTATGATTGTCGTGTATAAAATCTATGAGTTTTGGCCCGTCTAAAAATATTCCGTCTGGTTATACGAGAGTACGATTCTCCAGTCCAACTCTTGCGGAACTTTTCATGGACGGATCTAGAGGGGGGGTCGGGGGGTCCGGACCCCCCCCCCCTTGGCATTGGCCGAAAATTGAATTTTGACTATATAAATTTAGTGTAACGTTACATATTTACCACATTTTGAGCCATATTTTGGGCTTGGACCCCCCCCCCCCCCCCCCCTTGGAACAAATTTTGGGCTTGGAACCCCCCCCCCCCCCTGGAAAAAAATCCTGGATCCGCCCATGCTTTTGATATCATAGTGGCAGATCCAGAGTGGGGTTCAAGGTACAAGCGAATTTTTCTCTGTAGCTTGATTATTTCATTTTTACGCAGACATTCAGTCCAAATTATGTAATACTAGTACCATAAACGAACTTCATGTTCAATCTCGTTTTCGTTTTACTAGTATTTTACAATTTGTACTGAATTTCTGCATGGAATTGAAACAATTGGGCTAAAGAGGGGGTTCATTTGAACAGGGGAAGTCCGTTTGAACCCTCTCCGAACCCCCCTCTTGATCCGTCGCTGCCGCTATGTATGTTTGATATGTTGAAATGTTCGTGTGTGGCCAGTTTTGGCCTGTCATTTGGCTAACTGCATACCACAGTTTCGACTGTAATTGATTTTCCCTATGATGTCGGTCAGCATACGCGAATGACTCAGCTGAACTAATTGATTTACCCTATGATTTCGGTCAGCATACACAAACGACTAGGCTGAACTAATTAATTTGCCCAATGATGCCAGTCAGCATACACAAACGACTAGGCTGAACTAATTAATTTGCCCAATGATGCCGGTCAGCATACGTGAACGACTATGCTAAACTAATTAATTTTCCCTATGATGCCAGTCAGCATACACAAACGACTAGGCTGAACTAATTTTAATTTCCCTATGATGTCGGCCAGCATACACGAACGACTCAGCTGAACTAATTGATTTTCCCTATGATGTAGGTCACGCTAAAAGTAACCATCTGGGAAATGTAACTGCATAGGCTGGCCAAGATCGACTCTTTTCACTCTTAGATAATTTTCTGAATCTGGAAGGTCTTTTCTCTCTTACTATAATTATGTTCATTTTCCAAACGTGACCACTGTTAACCCATTCCATTCAAAAGCTGCTGCAGATGACGAAATGAGTGTTGAAAAAGGTATGATATGCTTACCATAAAGAATAGAAAATATTTAGGCAAAAGGAGAAAATGCTGGTCATCAACATTTTCTTCTTTTGTCTCAATATTTTCCCAATACTTCCAGGCGGTCCCTTTTACCCCCCCGGTCCCACTGAGCCCGATTTAATCCTGATTTCGAAAATTTCAAAATCGGCACGAAATCGGCGTACTTCGGGAGAGTCGTAGTACATCCTGATAAAAATCGGCACCAATTCGGGATCAAAAATAAATCGGGACAGAAATTTCAACATGCGCAAATTTTTCTCCCGATTTCGAAAATCGTGGCCAAGTCGGCGCATCTCGGTGCACGTCGTATTAAATCGGCGTTCCTCGTAGTAGGTAAATCGGCGTTATTCGGCGACTTTATCGTACTTATTCGGGATACACATCTCGGCGATGAACACCGAATAACGCCGATGTACTACGAGCAAATTCCGATACACGCCGATGAACTACGACGAGTTACACGAATCGTACCCGAGGTACACCGATCTGCAGCGAATAACTACGGGCTACTAGGATATTATCCCGAAGTACTGCGAGGTACCCCGAATTCCGGAAAGTATAAAAAGGTGAAACAACTTTGAAAGCATATGGTTAAATTTTATCAACTATATATGACGTTATTTCGGACAAATGATAGTATTTCGCCGTTGTGGTTCTAAAACCCCGGAACTGCAGCTTGAGTCTGTTTTTGGCATAAACTTAAGTGCTATTCATTCAGTTCTAAACCTTTAAACAAAACCGTTCGATGCACTGTGACCATAAAAGCGGACTCTTGAATAAAGAAACAACTGCCAGCTACTACATAATTGATATTCCTGATGAGTCATTGGTCAACCAACCTGATCCTGATCAGGATCCTGACTACGAACTTGAAGATGGAATCGATACTCAGGGCACCATCATTAAGAAAAGGAAACCATTCAAACATAATGATCTGACAGAAGATGACTTGATTGTAGGCTAACATAGGTTTTGCGAACAATATATCGAAGAAATTATTAAGGCCAATTGATAATGAAAGTGGTGGTTATTAGCATTTGCTTCTTTTGTCTTAATGTTTTCTCAGATAATTTCTAATAAAGACATAAAACAGGGTCTGGTTTGGGAAATGCTTAAGCCACTTTCGATACTATCCATTTATATCGTGTCAACAGCTCATTTAATCTTGCCTTTTTGAATAGGGGCTTTAAGGTTTACGGACCCTAAAAAAGTCACCACCTTCTAGTCATACGAAATGCGTCAAATTACACACACTTGTAAATACACTTCAAATAAGTTGATTCACCGTGCGGGATTTCAAGATTATGCTTCAAGAAGAAAAAAAATTAAAAAATATTTTATTCTATATTCATATGCAAGGGAGGTAATTTTGAACATTTTTGTCAAATATTTCCATAAGTATGCATTAATTCAAAATTCTACACCGTTCAAAATGCTTAAGTTTGTATCTAGAATGGAAATGTAACACAGTTTAGGAGTTACAGGCACTTTTCAAATTTTGTATCTGGGCCTTTGAAGCTTTTGAGGGGTTGGATACCTTAATGCCACTGACGATACTTTTGGCTGTTTTGCAGCCTATATATTAACAATGCATAAACTCTATCCAATACACCCGTAAACTCACCAGTACTACACTTGGATCTGAATTGTCAATGGGGGTCAATTTTATCAAGTAAACCGTGACGTAATTTCGGACAAACAACAGTTATTTTAATGTCGCTTTCTGTTGTTGGCTTGTGGCTACTCTAATAAACATATTCCAAACTATTTTTATGCCCCCGATAGGGAGGCATCATAAATTTGACTTGTCCGTCCGTCCGTCCGTCTGTCCGTCTGTCCGTCTGTCTGTCCGTCTGTCTGTCTGTCCGTCTGTCCGTCCAAAAACTTTAACATTGGCCATAACTTCCTTATTACTTAACATATTCGCTTCATACTTTACCACAACATTCCTTGGCACATTACCTTTCTGTAGGCACATACTTTGGTGACCTTGACCCCTGGATGACCTTGACCTTGAACATAGATTGGCCATAATTTAAAATCAAAGCGGTGTCGGGGGCATTGTCATCTTACAGTGACAGCTCTTGTATATACCAAGTTACGAAATCGGGGCAAAATCGCGACGAAAATGTTCAAAAGTCGTAGTAGATCGGATCTGTCGGCGTATGTCGCAGTAACTCTGTATGCGTCGCAGTACATCGTAGTTAGAAATCGGGACAGTCGGTCTAGTTCGTACTGTTTCGTAGTAACTCGGCTCCTAATCTCGTGGTACTTCGGAACAAAATCGGAACAAAATCGTAGTTAATCGTATTGCATCGTAGCATTTCGCTGTCCATCGGGAACTTACCGCTAATAATGATGGGATGAGCGGAGAAAATCGGCTCAAATTCGTAGTAAATCGCAGACAATGTGCCCTCCCGAAGCACTACGACTATTTTGGAAATCGGGCTCAGTGGGACCGGGGGGGTTAGCGCGACGGGTTACAATTTAGATAGATTGATTGACTTCAGCAATTGGACAATTCCGGTGCCTTAGCCGGTGTATCTAGTTGTGAATGGGCCCAGATCAGTCAGTACATACACACAATCTGATCCGGATCCATGTTGTTCCCACACAGCTAATTGAAGACTTCAACAATTTCCAAATGGCAAACGTTAAGTATGATCCTATATTTGAAAGCTGTTGAAGACGACACATTGGTAATTAGTTTGGTTTGGTTTATTGGGGGTTTACGCCGTTTTCAACAGCTATGGTCATAAAGCGGCGGCTGGGGCAGATAACCATAGATTCCTGTTGTTTCCCATACCAATACTGCCACAACACCCTAACCGGGCCTCCAGCTGCTCGCCCACATAAGTTAACGATATCAAACAATTGGTGGGTGACGTTTTTGTCAGAAAAGATATTTACCGCGGCCGGGGATCGAACCCGTTACCTCTCGAGTGAGAAGCAGATGCCCTATGGCCGTGGTAGATAAGACATAATTTGGCGCTTCTAAGATATTGAGGTAAAATGAGAAAATCCTGGTTATCAGTTTTTTCTTCTTTTGCCTCAAAGTTTTGCAAGCATTTTCTAGGACGTCAAAATCAGGTCAAGTTTGGGAAAAAGTTAATGGGGAATGCTCCAGTTTCCTAATGTTTTTCCCAATAATAGAATTTATTCATATTTTGTTTCTTGAAATTACATGTTATTACCAATTGAAAAATAAAATAAAAATGGATGGTCAGCGATCTTGTTTGAATTTTATAGGCTTTCGTATCACATACCCCTACATCGAAAAAATGCACAATTTCTTGCACCTGTCCAAGGTCACTAAAATGCTAATAAAATGCTGTTTATTCATCTTTTAGTCCCGAAAACGGATTTAAAGTAACGTCTTACATTTAATAAGAACAGAAAACCCAATTATATGTGCTATTATAAAAGCGTAAATGTATAAAACAACTTGCTCACGTGTTCGGTTAGATCAACGAAGCTGGAGTGTTTAATGTCAAAATTTGCATATTTTTGGAAATATTTCAAGTTCTACATAATAGAATTTGATAATACTCCCTCGTTGTATTAAGCAACATGTCCTGGTAATAATTCAAAAAGAAAATGTATAGGTCAGCGCACTTATTCGTGAATTACAGCAATTTTTATCAGCTACGCATGATTAAAATGACGCAAAACAGAGGTAACTGCATACACACTTACGACTGTCTTGCTCTAAATAATAGATTTCCATCTTGAGGAAATCAGTTTCGCATAATAAATACACTTTTACCGTCGAAAAAGGTAAATTGCAATGATGTGATATATTATTGAAAATATGGTAGCGAAACATATTGGTACGAAAAATTTAATTTACTACAGTAATGACCGAGTGTTCCGAAAAACTGGAGCATTCCCCTTTAAGCAACTGCAAGTTAACCCTTTCCCAAACAAGACCTGGTTTTGACGTCCCTGATGGAAAAGGCTTGGGAAAACATTGAAACAAAAGAAGAAACTGCTGATAACCAGCAGTTTCTCCTTTTGTCTCAATATTTTCTAAAATATATTTTACACAAATTCTATCTTCAATAACATCCATTTTGTGATTCGTTGCAGTTTTTGAAGTGGATCACCCTAAAATTTTGTTGTTTGGATAAGGGTTAGTAGCATGATCAGACTGCACTTAGTCACACGGTGATCTGGATTCATGCTGGCCTGAAATGCTTTATCGCTGCTTTTCGACAAAAACCTCGTAACTGCAGCTTAACACAAGCTGCAGTTACGAGGTTTTCGTTGAAAAGCGACGATATAATTAGGGATCAGATTCTGGCTCAGTTATAATACAAGAAATACAAATACAAAGACAAAATACAATTTTTCAATAAGTTTATTTTTTTACAGTATTTACATGTTATTGTTCTCACAATGTTCCGAAATTCCTGAAATCGAATCCTTGTTATAAGTGCAAGTCCCAGATACTTCTAGCTTAATAGCTCACAAATTTAACTTTATTTTTATATTCGAGGGCTTAGAGCAGAACAATTGTAAGTGCAAAAAAAAAAAAAACAACAACAAAAACTCGTAACTGCAGCTTAGTACAAGCTGCAGCAACGAGGTTTTTGTTGAAAAGCGACAATATACAATTATATGTACTTACGATTGTTTTGCACTAACCCATCGTATTGTTTTTATCTGTTTATGCACATGATTCATTTCATATCAGAACAAAGAAGGACATTGCGTCAATTTCATGCGAACGCCATAATGATAATCGAGGGCTTGGTGCAAAACTTTTGTAACTACATTTTGTAAAATTTTACAGGAGAGGGAAAAAACTTATTGACTCTCTCAAAGTTAACGAGTAAAATTATTTTTAAATTTCTAAATATCTTTTTAAGTATACAGAATTGAAACCTGAAATTAAAACACATGATGAATTCCTTCCTAAAGATTAAGAAAATGCAAAAAAGTGAATTTCTGAAAAATATGTAGTTACAATAGTTTTGCACTGAATCCTCGCATTGTATCTACAGCTTTTTGAGCCCTTTCCCGAAAGACAGAATTTCAATGTGGTCAAAATTTGTTTTGGAGGATAGGATAAAACAAATGCTATGAAAATATTAGGCATAAATTATTCAAATGAATTGAAATTATAGTAAAAAAAATCCTAAGTGAAACGGGGAAAATGCTGTTGTTTGATAATTTCTTTTTTTTCACGGGTTTCAAGAATCTATAGGGTAGTCAAAATCAATGCTCTTGTTTGGGAAAAGAATGTATATAAAAAGTTATGACGTTTTCAAAGAAAAGCGGAAATTTAAAAATGATTCGTGAAGGTGAACATTTTTTTTTGTAATTTTCTATGCAAATAGCTTTAATAACAAAACCAAGAAGACTTAAGGAGACATCACATTCCATTTTTACAGTGTGTCTTTATGCCAAGATTGGTTATTATAAAGTGTTTAAATGCTACAATGTTGCTAATAAGAAAAAAAACGTCTTTAAAGTTGAGACAGAAAGGACAAATTCTGATTACATCCGAAATACCTGGTAAACCACAATTAGTTAAATTTTAACCGCAAAATATATTCCTCGTAAACTGCGCAATACTTCGCCTTGAAAATTTGAGAATTGCCATAAGTAAATAATGCTCTTTCAGATGAAAAATAAAAGTAATTTATGAAAAAAAAGACATATATGGAATGTTTCTTTACTTACGCCTTTACCCATTCTAACATAATGAAATTTTTTGACGTCCGACACGAAAATGGCTTAGAAAATACTGTGGAAACAGAAGGAATTGGTTTTGAGAACGTTCCACGTTTTCTTCAACAAAGTACTTTTTTTTAACTAAATTGCAATTTCCTGCAACATCTGCAACTGATATGACAGAGCATCTCTGATGATCTGCAAGGTCATTTATTGAGAGTTATACATCGTTTTAGGCTATACATGCACATATAAAACTGAGTATACCTAGTACCTAACGTTAACTAGATTCTAAACAACTTTGAAAACCATTATTGAAAATGAAGAAAATGCTGGTACCAATACACTCTCTCCTTTCCAACAATGATTTGTCCCATTATATATTTATTATTTTGACACACACTTTAATCATTTGAGCCGTATTCAAAAGTCGTCAGTTCGGAAAAAAATATATAAAGTTCGTCCTCCGAGTAATGAAGTAAGCCAAAGTGTCTCATCGAGCAAAAAGGGACTTTCACACTATTGCGCCACTAGTACATGTATATACTGTTAAAATTTTTCTGTCTTATCATGAGTTTTGGAGGAAAGAGGTATGTCTGCATTATTAGTGTTTTTTTTTAAATAATTTGGTCGCAAAATAATACCCCGAAGATATTAGTAACAATTTTGGATCATTTTGATGGACTTTTGGGCTAAGCACAATGTATCAAGGGTGCGCCAAAATGGATTTTTTTTTGTGAAGAAAAAAAAAAAAAAAAAAAAAAAAAAAGAAAAAAAAAACGCAAATAATTATATCAATTGTGTTGACTTTGATGAATTAATGTGTGGGAGCTCTTCAGCCTTGTGAAAATGGATCCTTACAATCTTTAAACATTAACGCTCCAAAACTACTAAAGTTGGAAAAAAATATTCGGGGCAGAACCGTCCCCTCTCACCATTCTGTCCCTCTATTTCAACGCGTTTGTAAATGAACAAAATATTCGCAAAGCCGCAACAATACTAGATCTCCTATTTTCGAAATTAGACAGTATCCAAAACATTAGCTTTCGATGCTATGGATTATGTCTTCGGTGGTTTAAAAAAAAAGAAAAATAGAGAGCTTTTTGTGTTTTTAATTTATTTTAGAAAAAAAAATATTTTAAATTGTTTATAAATGACGGATAAATCGAAATACTGAAAATAAAAGATAAAACTTTTAACTGTAGGCCTATAAAAAATTGCATCCTCATGACCATCGTAGTTCTTTCATTAAGCGACAGAAAACAACATGCATTTTACGATCTTACAACACACTTGTTATAATTTTTACCCACATAAAATTTCCACCTGCAATAAATGAAATTCGCTTGACTGTCCCGAACGAAATGAAAATTGGATACAGAATTAAGCTTATTCAAATCAACAGGTTTCTTTACGTATCTTAAGAAAGACAAATATTACGCATATTACCAACATTGAGAGAAATATTCTTATAGACATCTATTTGACAATTTTCTTTTGAGAACTTAAAACAATATGTCTATGTTCCGTTATAAAATGAATCATGTAATTTCAACTTTTATATCAAAACATATTTTCTAATTAAATAGTGTTTGTCGACAAGACATGGATTTTGTCGACAAGACATGAACACCAAATTAATTGTTTTATGAAATCTGGGGTACAGAAATGGAAAATGCTATCTAGAGCTCGGTGTGCGAACCTACAACTAAAAAAGCTTAGTATAAGTATTAGTTCGTAACTACGTGTATTTTCCATCGTCTGGCCAATACCTAGTATTTGACGTCAATAGTGGAAAACGTCTGAGAAAATAAATGATAAAAAAGATTGTTAAAAAATGTCTTCTTTTCCCACGGCATCTTTAATCCTGTTATTTCAAGTTTTAAAAATTAAGTACTTTTTAATCGTTAATGTTGTCGATTGTAGCCACTTCCGATTTAAGCATGTCTAAATTTCTGTCGTTTGAAATACTTAAGGTAAAATTGAATTCATACACCAAAATAGCTTCAAAGCTTGGAAAATTTAGCGTAAAGGATCGACGAGAAATCAACATTTTCCAATTTCTACGACAAAGTAAGATCATTTTGATGATAGTCCACAATGATCATATTTTATATCAAATGTATTTCCAATGATAAAAGATGTTGCACTTGATATTCAGATGCATATTCGTTGTATTTATATTTGTTTTTCTTTCAATAAATTAATCATATCTTAAATTGGCAAATGACCCAAAACATGGTACCATTTTCTAAAAGCAACCATGTATACATTGTATATCAAAGACGATGCAGCATTTGCTTTCTTTTGGTCCTAAGTCACAATTCAAAATTATTGTTCCTAAATGAATATCCTGGTACTTGATGCATTACTGTGATGCCCACAGTCAGTCAATTTTGATTACTATTCAGAACTCATCGTTACCCAAAACCCATTATTTACAGTAATTTACAGTCGCAATTGAAACCCCCTTTCTAGATTAATAGTCATACAGAGTTCCAATGTGCATTAAAATCGAATATCAATAAATATTGTCTACATATAAATCTTTATAGATTCTAATTATACAAAGTTTCGTTTGGATCGAAACCATTAAATATGACGGTGGTGGAATTCAAAATCCTTCACAGGAAAACAGTTTTCTACGACAATATAACTATAGCTAAACATTATTAAAAGGTGCTATTCATCGGATTTCGGGAAAAAGATTAACATTTTGAAAATTAGAATTTTATATATCATGTGCAATCATGTTTAACGACACAGAAATACATAATTTGTGAGTTTTAAATCCATTTTAATCAAGAATGCATTTGGATCATTTCTGCAGTGTAAGAGCATAATACTGTCCAGCAGTCACCTTAGATTTTACAGGTTTTTAAAGAAAATCTTTATTACTGCAGAAAGTATCACCTGGCCATTTTTGTGTTTGAACAACATTTTATTTCGAAAGAATTAGTCCAGTTAAATCCAAAAATAGATCTATCTTTAGACGAAACTTCCCGATTTCATCCTAAGAGGTCAAATGAAATATGGTTACGGCAAATTGAATAATGAGATAAACATTTCTTCCTGGTTATGTTAATAAGGGGTTCCTTCTTAGCAGCCAGAAGACATGGCTTGAAGGGCAATACCAGTTTTCAAAAAAGTTCTTACCCGAATATGTACGACCTCAAAATTTAGAAGAAAAAACATTACAACAGGAAAAACGAAAACGAAAAAAAAAAAAAAAAAAACCAACAAAATTTGACATTATCAATTCCATCAACAGATTAAATAACTAATAAAGTTTAATTATAGGCTAAAAGCAGATTTCATTGGAAATATTTACCATAAAAAATTTATAACATTTGCATAAAACTTCTAGAAATCCAACACAATTGTACATACACACAACCCCGAAAAACTTGAAACACCTACACCAAAATATCACAGATAGCTTAGAATTTTGAAAAGAGAGATAGTTGAACGAGCCAATACTTTATTAAGGTAGTGTACACCTAATGAGATTCATGCAACGCCGGAATTATTCGGGCGACGTTGAAAACATTCAGCGGTGGAACTTTCCACCGCCGAATGTTTACGACCGCATCCGAATAATTTCGGATACGAAACGATGCCGCTCGAAAAATCCGATGTTTTATGAATCTCAAAATGGCCACATTAAGGATATTCTACCTTAATAAAAAAAACTTGATATCTTTTAGACAAAACCTTTTCTACAGATCTTCAGATTTACTTTGTACATTTCACTTGCATCTAGTTATATAAAGAATTTGTAAAATGCAATGTTGATAGATAAATGCTCACAAATGACGATTTCAACTTGCTTTATAACAGGAAAGGTTCACAAATATAAAATCGACATCATTTTATTGTTAATTTGAAGTAATGCAAATAATTTGTCACCAATCATTGACCAAACCCGTGGTCTATCTTTTCTCTTTTCAAGTAAATATCTACATAATTGTGTAGGCCCTACCAGGAAAAATCTACGAATTAATGATATAGGCTATCACCTATTCTTCTAAAAAGCTGCGAGAGTTCAGAAGACAAGAAGCTCTTTGAAGCATATGAATGGAATTTTAAAAAGAAAATGCCACATCAAATAACAAGCCATTATCAAGCAGAGCAACAGATGAGATGGGGTAATGGCTTTTCAAAATGCAGTATTTCATCAATTGTTCACCAAATGATATGTTGAAACTATTCAAATTAGTCAACAAAATTTTAGAGTAATCTACTTCAAAAACTCCCACAAATGACAAAATGGATGTTATTGAAGATAGGATTTGTGTAAAATATGGCATAGAAAATATTGAGACAAAAGGAGAAACTGCTGGTTATCAGCAGTTTCTTCTTTTGTTTCAATGTTTTCCAAAGCCCTTTTTTATTAGGGACGTCAAAACCAGGTCTTGTTTGGGAAAGGGTTAAGAATTCATTTACCTCCCCTTATCTGATGTTCTGAGGATACATATAAAATCGTCTTAGATTTCACTGACTTGCTACGATTCCCGTTAAAGTGACATTTCACAATCATTTTTACACAAATTGTACTTTAATTCTAACTGAAAGAGCATGTTTTCTTATTAAAATTCTGAAAATTTCAAGCCAAAATATTGAACCGTTTACGAGAAATATATATCTATGTGCTAAAATTAAACAAATTGTTGTGGACAACAGTTCAGATTTATATAGAATTTGTCATTTCTGTCTCAACTTTAAAGGCGTATTTTTCGCTTATAAATAACGACTTCAAAAAAACTGATAGCATTTCTACGCATTAGAATAAACAATCTTTGCATCAAGACATACTTTTAAAAAATGAAACAAATGTGAAATGTCACTTTAGAATATCATAAAATGCATCGCATATGAACTTTCACAACAAATACTTTAAATGCCAATGTCACGTTCTAGTAAATAAATATACCTTGAAGAGCACGTCCGTTGCTCTTACCCACTTAAAGGATAATGTCCATCCTTGTTGAATGATTAACAACATTTAGAAGACGTTGTTGTTAAGGTTGTTGAAATCATCAAAGTTGTTTCTGTCATCAAATCCCCCGCCAATAATACCGCCTTGCTGGATCGGGTAACCAGCTGGGCCCAAACCGGAAGTGGAGAATCCAGACGAGAATCCGGAGACGGCCCCTCCAGAAATACCTCCTACCTGACCCCCGAATTGACCACCTGGGTATCCGCCGGAAATGCCACCGATTTGTCCACCGGAAATTCCACCAAAATGACCTCCGGAAATTCCTCCGATTTGTCCACCGGAAATTCCACCGAAATGACCTCCAGAAATTCCGCCGAAGTGACCTCCAGAGTAACCTCCGATTTGACCTCCGGAATAACCTCCGAGGTGACCTCCAATACCAATGCTGCGTCCACCGAATCCGCGTCCGTAGCCACCGATGCTACCGTATCCACCGAATCCTGGAAAATACATTGTGAAGTATATAAATCTTTCAGTTGTCGTTGTTAAAGAATTACAATAATTGTTGTGGAATGATCTATGTTTTTTAATCATAAAATCTTAGACTTACAATACGTATATAGTACACCAACATTAACAAGGGGCATCTGCGTATGTAATGAGTCCACTTGGGCAAAGTTTTCTTATGGCGATTAACTAACAGACTCTGTCGACGAAATTAAAGTTGTCCCGGATAAATTTTGGTCGACTAACCTTTAGTTTGATTACAAATACCTTAAGGGTCACAAAAAGTTATTAGAAAAGTTGCTGACCACAAATGGAGAAACCATACTTTTCCAGACTCAAACTCAAATATAATCAAAAGTACTTACTTTTCTTGGGGAAGTATGCCTTCTTCTTGAAGATGGGGAAGATTGGTTTAGGGATGACTGGTACTGGCACGGGTACTGGGTGAGGCTGGGGGATGCCGACCGGGATACCCACGGGCTGGGGTTTGGGTACCACGATGGGCACACCGACTGGCTGCTTCACGGGGACACCGACTGGCACGCCCACTGGTACTGGGTGTGGTTTAGGGACGGCTACTGGTACTGCGACTGGCTGCTTTACTGGTACGGCGAATGGTACACCCACTGGTTGTTTGACTGGGACAGCGACTGGTACTCCGACTGGGACTGGGGCTGGTTTTGGTACGGCGACTGGTACAGCTACTGGATGTGGCTTTGGTACGGCGACTGGGACGGGTACTGGGTGGGGTTTAGACACGACAACTGGGAATGGCTGTTTTACTGGGACTGGTACGGGCACCTTCACGGTCTTGATGACTGAAAATAACAAATAGCTTTGATCAACCCACTTCGTAAACAACAAAACAGCGGGTGTTCCAATTTGTAAAGCTGCTGTAGACAACGAAATAAATATTAGTATAATATAGACAAAGTTATGCAAAAAATATTTTGGCAAAAGGAGAAAAAGATAATGGATTACAGGCTTAAAGGGTAGTGGGCTCACAGTGTAGATCTATCCATTAAAACAACATCAACAACAACAAAATTATAAAGCACAGCTCTAACGAAAATGACGACGCCAAAGCCCAGTATAATTCTACACCGGTCCAAATTGAAGTGTGTGGAAGACAACAAAATAAATGAATGCTATTTCGGATGTGAACTTCAGCACGGTGTATAATCACGTAACTTATAATTTCCAATAATATTTTTAATAACTCTGTCAATACTTGACCAATTTGAATTCGGTTTGAAGCAGAGAGAGTGGAAAAATGTTTGGAATAATCTGGGTGTCACTGTGAAGAATTTTTAAAAAATCAACTGACAAAAAAGTTATTGGAGATCAACCAAAATTTTGGTTAATCTTCAATAACTTTTGTTGTCAGTTGATTTTTTTTTAAAAAAAAATCCACCACATCTATCAAATGCGTAGCGTCTGCACACATTCTCTGCTTCAAACCGTATTCAAATCGGTTCAGTATTTACAAAATTATTGAAGATTTTCTGAAAATATTGTATCACGTGATTATCCATCGTTTGGGTCATTACGATATTTTCCAGAACGCGAATAACGTACAGTTTGGTCCAGAATCGTTGTTTTTCTTAATTGAGCCACCCCTAACTATAAGAGGGTAAACCTTCCCAAAAACAATCAACGATTTTAAAGTGACATTTCACATTTATTTCATTTTTTAAAAGTATGCCTTGATGCAAAGATTGTTTATTCTAATGCGTAGAAATGCTATCAGTTTTTTAAGTTGTTATTTATAAGCGAAAAATGCGCCTTTAAAGTTGAGACAGAAATGACAAATTCTATATATATCTGAACTGTTGTCCACAACAATTTGTCTAATTTTAGCACAAAAATATATATTTCTCGTAAACGGTTCAATATTTTGACTTGAAATTTTCCGAATTTCCATAAGAAAAGATGCTCTTTCAGGTAGAATAAGAGTAAAATTTATGTAAAAGTAATTGTGAAATGTCACTTTAACGTATGTCATAGAAAGATCTGTAGAAATGTGAAGCAGTGCTACAAATAAAATGCTGGTAAAGGCTTTGGAAAAAGCAAAATACGATTTATTGTCGACTAAACCCAATGATGTGGATACTCTTTGGAATCTTTTCGCCGAGACGATTCAAATGATAACTAACGACATAGGGTTTGGATTTGAAATAAGAATCTTAGAATGTCTCTATCCTTTGTTATCTTAAAGGGACATTTCATTCCAATTTCAATTTTTTAAAGTATGTCTTGATGCCAAGATTGGTATTTCTAATGAGTATAAATACTATTAGTTTTTTTTAAGTTGTTGCCAATAAGCGAGAAACATGCATTTAAAGTTGAGACATAATCGATAAATTGCATATAAATCCGAACTGTTGTCCACAACAATTTGTTCAATTTTAACACAAAAATATAAATTTCTCGTAAACGGCGCAATATTTTGGGTTGAAATTTTCAGAATTTTCATAAGGAAATATGCTCTTTCAGATAAAAATAAAAGTTAAATTTATGACAAAAAATTCTGAAATGTCACTTTAATACTCGTGTTTTGATAAATGCTGATACAAATCATTTTCATTTTTCCTTCAATGTTTTCTATGCAAATTTAACGATTTTATTCCCACTTATTTTGCTACTTGCATGTTTATAGTATAGTCAAGAGTAAGTCGTATAATGTTATTTCCCAAACTTACTTGTTTGTGTTTTTCCGTATCCTTTTCCGTAGCCGCCATGTCCGTAGCCGCCGCCATGTCCGAATCCCATATGACCGAAGCCACCAGGGATAAACCCGCCCATGGTCTGGGCAACGGCTGCTACACACAGCACGAGAGCCACGCTCAGTAATTTATTCATCTGAAAAAAAAAATAATGAAAGAAACAATTTGAAGGACAAGGGCAACGTCAATAATTTCTCAAGCATAGAATATGAAATTATCCGTTCACAAAAAAGCCTATGTAGTTTAGAGAAAAACTTGATTAAAACACTCTAAATTCTATATTTCGGCAAATTTGTCTTTTTCAAGAAAATAGAAACGTATTTTCGCACTACATAAGCATTTCATCAGAATAAAGGCTTAGAAAAAATAGTGACAGTACTGACTTTTGGCAGTAGTTTCTACCCTTGCACATTCTAAATTGCTAGCTTTCCTTACATTTATTTTATCGTATGCAATTCCTTTTTTTTTAAGAATCGACAAAATGAAT
Source organism: Fragum sueziense (assembly GCA_963680895.1). Lineage (NCBI taxonomy): Eukaryota > Metazoa > Mollusca > Bivalvia > Cardiida > Cardiidae > Fragum > Fragum sueziense. The sequence goes on along the minus strand of CAVMGG010001084.1, from coordinate 25,352 downwards.
ACAAATAACCACGGTCATGGCCAGTCTGCGTGTTTCTACTCTTTGCAAAACAATCCCTTGTTTTGACGTCCCAAACTAGCTAAGGTTTAGGGGAAACATTCAGCCAAACGGATAAAATGCTGATGAAAAGCCGTCCGACGTCTTTCTCAATTTTTCTTACATTAAATGTACAAAAATCACTTTTATCAACGTCTTTTTTTTCGGCATGCAAGGGCTTTTAATTCGGAAGCAGTAAAGCGTTAAAGAAATGTTTAATGAGTGTATCAAAATGTTATAAAATGTTTATTCATCTTATAAAACGTTAGTTTTTAGGGAATAAAAAGAAATAGTATTAATATAAATAGTTTCTCAATCGTTTTTTACGGACGCGCAAAATCCGTAAAATAAGAGAGATAAAAAAAGGGAGAAAAACACAAGTATAGTCCCTTTTGATTTTTTATGAGATAAAATCCAAATAGTAATGATGAAAAAATCACATTTTTATAGGGTAGTGAAAAAAGAACTTACATTTATTTGTTGAGTTGATAACTGATTGGGGCAGGAGGATTGGTCGATATTTAAAGGGGACGAAAATCACCGGAAACGACGCCATGACATAACTGGCGCGTGACCACACGGAAGTGACAGTACAACGTTACGCTAGCGTCTAGTACGTTGGTTAAGGGCGAGATTCACAAACCCTTCCCTAGTGACTGGTTTTGACAACCCTTCTACATGAATAAGTTTTTAAAATCCTGAAAGATTAAAGTGTAGATAAACAGAAAAAGTTGTGTGTTTTTTTTTTTTTAAATAACGCAACAAATTACTCTTTCAAGGTAATTAGATCTAGTCCGTTGGTTTTGTCACAAGCAAAAAGCTTGTTTTGCTTTAAAAATTGAGACTGTCTAAAATTTTGCGTAAACCCTTTCTACACACCCAAACAAATCAGTGCACATTAAAAGCGCTGGAAAAGAGAATATAAAAGAATGAAAAAAAAACTTACGTTTTACAATTAGAAATCCTTGAACCACAGCGTTTTCTTCTTTTCCTTTAAATATTTCTAAACTTTAAACCCTTAAAAATATTTGTAACAAGTCCATAATATATACAAGGCAAACCCATTACCACACAATGACTCTCTTCTGACTCCCTACAAGATAATGACTTTGGAAAACATTGTGGAAAATGAAGAAATTGATTGTGATAAGCAATTTCTTCTTTTCCCACAATGTTTTCAAGTAAAAAAGACCAAATAATTTTCAATTTCATTCTGCAACATGTTTGAATATGGACCAGTTCAAAATTTTGCCGTTTAGCGGTGGGTTAAGGGCAAGAGGTCGTGATAGGATATTTGACAGGAAAGTTGACAAATTTATTTCTCAGTACAGTGTATTGGTTGGGAAATTTTATCTAATTAATACATAAAGTTTGATGGTGGACGTGATGCCCTTCCCCCTAATAGACAGGTGTCTCATTCTTTCTCCAGGGTGGGGAGGAATCGTTTGAAAATTGGTTTAAGGCCGTCTACCCCAATGAGATTCAAGCGACGTCGGAATTATTCAGGCGACGTTGAAAACATTCGGCGTTGGAACTTTCCACCGCCGAATATTTACGACCGCGCCCGAATAAGGTCGGATACGTAACGACGAGTCGACGCTAGAAAAAATCCGATATTTTATGAATCTCAAAATGGCGACATTATGGGTATTCTACGAGGGGCGTTCATTAAAGATTTCCCCTGACCTACTTTCAGTTGAGGTAGGAAGCTGAAATTGTGCACATACATTACCGTATACATCTGTATGTCCTATGAAAAATTGCAGCTCTGAAATGTTATTGGTTTCTCATTTCAATGTGCTGAAGTTAAGGATCCGCTAAACAGTTTGACAGTGAATTTACGCCATTGCTGGCTCCAAGTTAGACAAGTTTTTCAGTAAAAATTTGTTTTATGTTCTGTTACATCATGATTAAAACATGCCATAGGCATAGTTCATTTGACAGAAAGAACAAAGTTGAGCACCAAATTCAACAAGACAAGTCGAAAATTTGGCGTTTCTCCCAACACAAGCAACTTTTTCTAGACAACAAATTTTCTTCTTTGAGATATGCCAATATAATGTGCACATTCTAGTCCCGGTAGTACTACCTTGGTATGTCAATATATCACAGCAGTTTTCATGATATTCCCCAAAGACCACTCCCGCCCATGCTTTTTCATCGGACGCCATTTGCAAAATCCATCGACTCCTATTCAGTAGTGTTTTGGGGGCATAAAAAGATAGGCAGCGAAAAAAAAAATAAAAAGTACCTTTAAATTTGGTTCATTGTTCATCTTCAAGTACGATGCATTACATCGATCGCGTCTTCACCTTCATATAATCGTCGATTTAAATGTCACTCAATCGTTTCCGTCCGAAGAAGGGTCCATCTTGTAAACAGTGGCTTCATACGCGCATGTTCATATCTTTGATAAAAGTTATTTTTCGTGACTATTATCAAGATTTTCAGTTGTAATTATCCTATTTATTATATTTACAAATATCTATAAAAATTCGATCGGTAAATCAACAAAAAAGTTTCGCAAAATTCGGAACTATTTTCATCGTTATTTGGTTGTGCCGGGAACCAGCATCCTCGAATTTGTAAACAAAAAGGCAAACATCGAACAGATCTGCGTAAAAAAACATATGAGCCAGGATCTGGAAAAACGTCCCTTAAGGCTTTTGAGCCCAACATAGATCCAGATCAGCCTGTGCATACGCACAGTCTGATCAGGATCCATGTTGTTCTCTGATAGCTTCATCGTGACCTGTTGTAGCTGAAATAGAGCAGCATGGATGCATATTGGACTGCATTTGACAACAGGCTGATCTGGAAACTCGATTTTCAAAAATGCTTTAAGGGACGTTTTTCCAGATCCCGGCTCATATTTAATGAATGGTGAGTTGTCAGACACATTAGAATTGATATTTGAAAGGTGGTGTACGTATTACTATTCTTCGATTTTCAAAGAATTTGGACTATGCCATGCATAAATATGAAATAATTTGCACCGGAAATGGACTCTCTTCATGTATTGAAATTTTTTCGAAAACTATTTTATTTCGCAAAGACAAAACGTGCATGCATACTAAATACAATATGCATTCCGTCTCTACACAAAAAAATATTTTAAACGATATATCAAACGAAATTATATTGTAGCATAATTTAAGAAATGTATGGTGTAAAGCTACGACCATTACAAATTAGTAGCGTCCAGATATGTATCATGTTTTTTTTTTTTTTTGATAATTTTCCTTGCAATTACCGAGCAATACATAATTACAACAAAGGGAATGTTATGCTAACTTATAACACAATTCTGATAACAAGATACCTTGAAAAAAATATGTTTACACTTTTGGAATCAATATGAAAAATGTAAGTGGTGTGTCAATAGAAAAATGGGGAAAGGTAATTATTATCATGTGACATATGTCTTCACTGTAGGAACCATCACTGATTTATTTCAGTTCATCAAATAAAGAAAAATAACAATTTTATTAGAAAACTTATACTGCTTGAGAATATGGCCAAATATTTTAACCATACACAGAGTTTCAAAAAAATAGTTCCACCTTGAATTTTATATGAAAAATGAAGAAATGTCCAAAGTTTATTTCGTAAATGCACGTTTTTTGTAGAAAGTAACTTCATGTAAGTAGTAGTACTACCAAGTTTAGACCATGGTGTATGTTTGTGTGAAAAACTAGCCAACTTCATTCAAGGATAACTATGTTCTCGGTTTTTCTGGAAGTCGTCCTTTTTCGCAATGTTTTGAATATGCTTTACAAGGTAGACCAGAATTAAGTTGCTTAATATCTTCTACTCATGCAGAGCTTTAATTTGATATATAATATGGCATATACATGTTAAGAATAAATGCAAAAAATAACTTTGAATTTTGTGTAGATACCGAATTTACCTGAACCTTAAGTAAGGTAGCGTGATTGAGCAAGCAGTCACCAGATTCCTGTATTTGAAAGGTAGCACTCCTAAGGAGGCATTTGATGAGATGAAAGAAGTTTGTGGGGATGATGTCCCGTCATATGACATTGTCAAACACTGGTATACTCAGTTCAAGTGTGGATGTAAGTCTGTGGAAACAGCCCGAATCCTGGGCGCCCACGGTCTGTCATTGATGATGCCACCATCAAGTCAAAGCAAGGTTTCGGGCACAATCTACGGTGTTCTACAGAAAAGTCTCCAAAACTGCATTAAACGATGGCAGAAGTATGTCTCTCTGGCTGGAAGCCATGTAGAGAAAGATTAATAATTGTGCCAAGTTTCAATTCTCTCTGCTTATTGGAAATAGGTTAGGGGAAATCTTTAATGAACGCCCCTCGTACCTTAAACTTTTAGACAAAGCTCTATTTCATGGCAAAAAAAATGTAACCAGCATTTTCTCATTCAAATAGGCCTACAACAGGTATATCATCTGAAACTTTTAAACCTTTAATAATGTACCAAACGATATCAGGTTTTGACGTCCTTATCAGAACAAGCTTTAAGAAATATCGAGGGAACTAAAGATATTGTTGATTAGCAGAAATTTCCCCTTCTCCTTCACCCGTTTTATCTCACACAAACTGTATAAAATAAGAAGCTAGGGAGTTCTACGAAAAAATCGTTTTATTGATTTCTTTGATAATTTTTAACAATATAAATAAAATGAATAAAAATTACGAGAAAACTATGAACAATCGATGAAGACATAAGTAAAACATAAATACTTTTAAAAACACTTAACAGTAAATGATAAGAAAACGGATTGAAAATTGTCCAAAAGTTTGAACGTTTTCCTAATCCCAAAATGCCTCGTCTCCCAGGTTGATCGCTGAAGACTCGGACCCAACACCCTCGGACCCAGACGCCGAGCTGCTACAGCTACTGCTGCTGGCAAATGCTGGACCCTCGATCGTGCCTATCTGCTCGAGCATTTGCTCGGTCTCGGAGTAGGACGGATCTATTGAGAAAGTGTCGTCACTCCAAATGTAGGACTTCTGTGGTCGGATCCCTAAAACAAATGCAATATTTCGCTGTTTTTCAACAAAAACCTCGTAACTGCAGTTAAGAGGTTTGTGTTGAAAAGCTACGATTTGTATTACTTGTAACGCTGGAAAAAAAGCTACATGAATGAATCCATTATCAGAGGCCTATATTCAAAGAAGTTGCATGCGACAAACTCAAGTGAATAAAGCTTTTACATCTTTGGTCTTTTTAGAAAGAAAACATTTGTGGACAATGAAGAAATTGCTTGTAACAAGCAATTTCCTCACTTCCAACAAAGTTTTCCAAAGCTTTTATCTTATGGGCGTCAAAAAACGCCAATAGGTGAGAATGTGTTATAGTGACTGTTATTGCATACATTTCTTATGTAAATAAAGTTTTAAAACAGTTAAAGATTGATTTTTTAAATGTTGGATTTCCTTATAATCGATATACTCAGAAACCAAAAGTGTATGCTCAGTCACATGCTATTTAGTCTAAAATCATTTCCAATGAAGGAATACCCGGTATTAAGTTCCAAAACGCAATTTGCAATTTGGGATATTTTTGAAAGGCAAATCAATGCGTTTTCACAGTATAATGCAATTTTCTCAAAGCGTGATGTTATCTACACCGTTTATGACTTTAGAAATAAGTTTTTGCGAAAGCTATGAATTGATACCTTTACACGGGGATGTTCCACGTTCAATCTCGGCTGGGTCCATCTCAAAAGCCCCAAAGTGTTTTCTTGGTTTGGGCAGAATGTCACCTCCAAGCTTGCTCCTCAAATTGGCACAGTTTAACGGAGAACTAGGAGACGACTTGTTTGTTTGTGCTTCCGTAACAGGTCCGAGGTCCAGCAGTTCTGTAACAGTGTGTGCGATTGGCTGAAGCGCTGCCTCGTTTTCGGAGTCTGAGTTATCAGTTTTCGCGGATGGCAATACAAGATGGATGTATGATGACTTCTTTGGAATTTTTTGTAGTGCTGGAGCACATTCATGAGTCAGTGGTGGGTTTCTGGCTCGTTGGTTCGGTGACTTGTTTGAAGGAAATGTATGTGTCACGTGGTTAGCCTCAAGCAGGTGGTCCCATTCTGTATTGTAACCATCCAGGTCGTTTTCTTCTGAGAAAACTGAAATTGGCAAATTATCATAATCACGTAGGCCCTAAAATAATTTACACTGATGTAGATGATAACCAAATAAAAATAAAGGGTTGGTTTACAATCTGAAGAAACTTCTTGCAGTGAATATTTTTGAAAAAACTATTGCTATACCAACCTGCATGGTTACCATGATGCGTATTATAAATTCTATACATTCTCTATTCTATTTCACATCTAACGAAGGTAAGTTCGATTTAGAATCTATGTCTGGTTGTATTGTGACATTAAAACAATACAATTTCTTTAAATCACAGATTTCCGACTCTAGATCTTTACATGTATGATTAAAATTCATTCCATGTAGATCTACATGCCAATTCGCAATGGTATCTTATTTTCAAAACAAACCTTTTTCTTCGAATTCATCATTTTTATGTTCAACGAGTTTGACTGTCGTTGTTGGTAGGCCTACTTCCAAGTTCGCGTCCTTTGCAGAATGGCGTGAGTAAAATGATCCTCTGTTATACTTTCCCTCCACAGCTCTCGGTCTCATCTTTTCCATACATATCTACAAGAGAATTTAATTACCATTGTACCATTTCCGCACAGTGACGATTATCTTCGCTTGTAATGGAAAAGGCTTCGGAAAACATTGTGGAAAGTGACAAGCAATTTTCTTGATTTCTCACATTGTTTTCTACTCGGAAAGTGCAAAATTTCTTTTATTTATAAATTGTCTTCTACAATGTCCCCAAATTTTGACCAGTGTAATTTCTAATTTTTAAGAAAAAACAAATACAACCTAGAAAAAATATTGCAAACAACATAAAGAACGACCCTAAATGTTTCTGGAAACACGTCAGACAAAAACGAAACTCAACTAGTGGTATCACAGCTATTGAGATAGACAATGATATGTGCACAGACGACGGTCAAATAGCGGAAGAATTTAACAGATATTTTACATCAGTCTTTACAAAAGAAACAGAGCCTATTCCTATCCACTCTCTTGCACACGGTTCATTCATTACATTCACCTCTGTAGTTGCCTCAGAGAGTATTGCGTCATCATCTGCTAGATTACGTCACTTTCTATCACATCAAAACGGCAATAACAAATAATTTTTCTTTTCCAAAGTCCAAAATATGTCATACTTCACGTTGCTTAAAATTTAATATCATTTTCCAACGAAAATAATTTATTTTTTTTAGATTGATGTCATTCATTCAAATTTTCTGTACGTTTCATTCTGATAGGGAACGATTTTATCCAGCTAACCATGACGTATTTCGGACAAACAATAGTATTTCGTAAGTGTTGTTATAAAATCTCGCAACTACGACTTGATTCAAGCCTTAGATACGATATTATATAACAACACCGACGATTTATCAAAACAAAACATTAAACCTAGTCTATTTTAGCACAAAATTCCTGCCATTGGTAAGGAGGCTTGAGAAAATAGTTCCATTGTATATGGGTTTTTTCATCAGTTATAATGGCTTTCAAATGTAACCAGAATCATCATTTCTTTGTCTACTTTATTATGTTACACATGAAACAGTTAAACAGTAATAATACACGTTTTCCTCGGTTTGACAAGATTCTTGTCATTCAGCCGCCCAGCCCGTTGCAGAGATGTATGTGAGAGTAACGAACGACAACTCTGCTCGGAGATTGATTCCTATCCCCAGTAAAACTAGCAGTGTTATCATGGAAGAAATACAAATAAGCGAGGAAGAAGTAGACAAAGCAATTAAAGGAATTAATCCAGCTAAGTCACAGGGTCCAGATGAAATTCACCCAACATTGATATATGAAACCAGACAAACAATTAAAGAACCACTAAAAGTTATTTTTAAACAATCCTTAGAAGAAGGAAAGCTTCCTATCCAATGGAAGTCCGCCAACGTAACACCAATACATAAATCTGGGAGTAAATATAAATCAGAGAACTACAGACCCATAAGTGTGACATCCATCTGTTGTAGAATAATGGAAAAAATTCTTAGAAATAAAATAATAGAACATCTGGAAATTAATAAGCTAATAAATGTTGAACAACATGGATTCCGAAGTGGACGATCTTGCGTCACTCAACTATTAGAATGTATTGAAGATTGGACAAACATACTAGACGATAACAACAATGTTGACATAATATACTTAGATTTTAAATCCGCATTCGACAAGGTATCCCACAAAAGGTTGTTGAAAAAAATATGGCATATGGGCATAAGAGGGAACTTGTACAGATGGCTAGAGGACTTCCTTACTGAAAGAAGACAAAGAGTAATCATAAATAATAAATCTTCTCAATGGCGCAACGTCACAAGCGGAGTTCCTCAGGGCAGTGTCTTAGGGCCTGTACTCTTTCTTATATTCATAAATGACCTCCCAGACGATATAAATTGCCCCATCAAATTGTTCGCAGATGACACAAAATTATACATGGAAATCATAACTCCCAACGAAGAAATAGTACTTCAAGACAATATTTTCTGTGCATGCTCATGGGCAAAAAAATGGGAAATGACCTTCAATGCTAAAAAATGCAAAAGCCTACACATCGGCACAGGCAAAGCAGATGAGTATTTTGTCAAACAAATGATGGAACTATCACTAAAGTTGAAGAAGTAGAATTTGAAAAAGACCTTGGGGTGACATTTGATTCAAAATTAAGTTTCAAAAACCACATATCAAATAAAGTAAACATAGCCAATAGAAATTTAGGCCTAATAAGCAAATCATTCACATATATGGATATTGACATGTTCTTAAATTTATTTAAATCGTTGGTGAGACCACACCTCGAATACGCCTCAGTAATTTGGAAACCAAAATACAAAAAAGACATAATTACCATTGAAAATGTTCAAAGAAGGGCCACAAGATTGGTGAAATCAATAAAAACACTCTCTTGCAGTGAAAGACTTAAAAAACTGGGACTCCCAACTTTAGAGTATAGGAGGGATAGGTCCGATCTTATCCAAGTTTTCAAGCTACTGAACGGTATTGACAAAACTTCTAAACCTATCTTGCAACTAAGAGACGCAACAGGAACCAGGGGAAACAATCTGAAACTTTATAAGAAAAATTTTAGACTAGATGTAAGAAAATTCTGTTTCAGCAATAGAGTTGTAAACCTCTGGAACAACCTGTCGAACGATATAGTGATGGCACCAAATTTGAACATTTTCAAATCAAGGCTTAACAAGTTATGGTCACCAAGAAACAAGTTTGCTGCTGACTGCTATCGTTCTTAATTCAGTAACAGTTTATCTAGGTTAGTGTCCAACATGTAAATAGTTTTAAAAACCAGTTCAGACAGTGTTCTAGGTTGTAAGTCTGTATAGACACAGATTCATTAATCATAATTTGATTAATTATAATACAATCTAGGAGAGTAAAGTTGCAAAACCTTTTTTCATTTGCAAAATGTCAGTGTATATAGCTGATCTTTTAAAAAAATGATTTTTTTGATTAATAAGAAAGTTTTTCAATGTAATATGATTAACTACATGTGTTATAAGACATTTTGATATATATCAGAGTGCAAATACCAAATATAATACGTGTAATAACGAAAAAAAAAAAGTGTTGAAAAAACGCGAAATACTAAAGAAGAATTCCGGAAGTGGAAACATACAACGAGGGAAAACAAACAGAAAGGGCCAATAGAAGCTAAGATTAGCTTATGCACCTGGTGCAATAGGCCTCTACCAACTATATGAACTATATGAACTATATATGAACTAAGTGTCTGATTAGGGGCTCAATAATGATATTATCAACGCTGGCAACGATGGATTTAGAACTCTGGTGTAAATAAAAAGTCTGGCTATATGGGTTCTGGGCATACACTGCATCATCTTAGGTGAGTGACAAATGGTAATTTCAATTGAATGGGGTTTAAACCACTTTCACCTACATTTAGTCGTATTGCGGTGGTTTGAGCACATAACCATGGATTCTTTCTATTTCCGTCACCAGCACTACCATAATACCAAATCTGCGCCTTCAAGTATTTCCTATTGATCATTTCGGCTATATGACAATTCCACATGACGTCCAAAAATATGTTAAACGGGTGACTTTTTCGAAGGTTTCTTTACTATGCTTGTGTGTAAATGCGCGCATTTGACTGTGTCTTAACGAAAAAGTAAATGGTTACTTACTATACAAGAAAATTCCCCCTTCGACAGTTTAGGTTCAAATTCGTAACACAATCGACAGTAGTTGTGCATGCCACATTTAAGACGTCTTACTTTTACGTTGGACTGGTGACATATATGGCAGTCACCCGGTATATACGCTGACGCCATTTCCCGTGAAGCGCGACGTATCTTGTATACACGATCCATTAGATGGTAAGGTCCGGTTTGTGGAACTTCCACGTCGTTTCCATGTTTAGTGATAACAATGGGTACGTGTTATAATCATTGTACGTCGTTTCCACTGTTAACGACGTTATGTGGCGTGACGTCATAGCGCGGAATGTGCACGCATGCTAATCGACGTCATTTGACTCGTTCATGTGTACGCTTCATGCATCCGTATGGAGAGAGTGGCAACAAGAACTATGCTAGGCGTTAGTTGAATGAATCCATTTTTTAAAGACAATCCGCTTTGATAACATGATACCGTCGCTTTTCAACAAAAAAATCGGAAAGTTCTACGGCTTCAAGGTATATGACCCATCATTAAAAACACTACTTTCTAGCATTATGAAATGCATTAAATTACACGCACTTGTAAATACACTTCACATAAGGTGATTCACCGTGCCGGATTTCAAGATTATGCTTCAAGAAGAAAATAATTTACAAATATTATTTTACTCTATATTCATATAAAAGGGAGGTAATTTGGAACATTTTTGTCAAATATTTCCGTAAGTATGCATTTATTCAAAATTCTAAACCGTTCAGAATGCTTATGTTTGTTTTTGGAATGGAAATATAGCACAGTTTAGGAATTTCTGGCACTTTTCAAATTTCGCCTCTGGCCTTTCAGTGCTAATGATGGGTTGTATACGTTAATCAATGAAACTTAAAGGGGTTTCTGTAAAAATACTTTATATACAAAAAGTGTGTGTGCTGTTGTTCTGATCTTCGATTTATAATTTACGAGGATACATTTCCTCGTGCCGTAGCCCATTTTCAATGGCACGATGCAAATTTGAAGTTCAGCCGTCGGTCAAAACTATTAAAATTCGTGAAATATTCATGAAAATCTAGTATCGGCATTCCCTGTAGGAACGAATAATTGGTGTTAATTTGAAAGAAATGACAATTCTAGTAATTTTTAAAGATCCCTTTCCAAACTATAGATTTTTAGACGGGTTCGTGTAAGTTACAGACGACAATGCAATATATGGCCACACGCAGGCTTGTACGATTTTAGAATATTTTAGACCTTTTATTTGAGAAAATGGAGAATTTGCTAGTCATCAGCATGCCTAAAATCTTCTTTTCTGTAAATACTTCTCAAAATTTCTCCTTCTAGCGAGACCAAAACTAGATGTCGTTTGGCAAAGGCTTCAGCAGAATAAGATGATTGTTCTAATATGGACGCCTACATAAGAAACGAACCAACAAAGAAAGTCTGTCTTGTTGAACTTAAGGTAGAATACCCGTAATGTGGGCATTGTGAGATTAATAAAACATCGGATATTTTCGAGTGTCGTCGTTACGTATCCGAAGCTGTTCGGGCGCGGGCGTAACCATTTGGCGGTGGAAAGTTCCACCGCCGAATGTTTGCGACCGCGTTCGAATAATTCCGACGTCGCATGAATCTCATTAGGGGTGGACTACCTTAACTCTGAACAATGAGTAACCTTACTTGTCGCAATTTACATTTTTGTCCATTTCTGACAAAATAGTTAAGTCGAGACTTTCCCATTGGCTAAGCTTTTGACCATTGTGTCCAATTTGATTTTTCTGTTCATCTCTAGACATTTAGCTTGGAATAATAGTGCACGATTTGGATAGATCTATCCTTTCAATTTTGCTTGGCGTGATAAATTTTCGTCTAAAAATCTAATTGACCATGCATGATAAAGAACCTTACATTTTAGTCTCTCTACAATAGCGATGATTTTTGTGCTAAAATAGACTAGGTTTACTGGCATATATTGATAAACCACCGGTGTTGTTTTAAAATCTCGTAACTACGGTTGAACCAAGCCGTAGTCACAGCTCGAACCAAGCCGTTGTCACGAGATTTTATAACATCACCCACGGAAAAACTTTTGTTTGTCCGAAGATAAGTCGTGGTTAATTGGATAAAATCGTTCCCTACTATAGTACAATGTCTCGGCTTTGGAGTGTATCCTTTGTGTATGGATGTTTCAATTATCTACCTCAAATTATTGGATTATAATGATTATAATTATGAGAATTGTAGTCATCGTTCAAACTAGCAACAGTTCATACATAAATTATGAAGCCCCGTGGCACACTTCTTGTCAATATAATTGCTCGCGCTCACATTAATAGGTTCCAGCTGGGACATTTGGGCAATGGATATTGAAATCCGTCTTAGAATTCAATTTAGGTGTGTGTTTTCGGGTTGCTGTGGACTCTCAAACGCACATATTTACAATTATAGAAACTTTTATAAAACGATAGCGAGATTTTTTTCTAAAACCAAGTGCGGTAGTTTATGAAGATTTCTTTCTAGAGGTGGCGTTTCCTTAATGTCGAAGAAAATATACTGTGGTCATTTAAAATGATTCAAACAATGGAAATGAAAGAGAAGTAATTTTCGAAGGATTTCAAGGAATACAAATGATACTTTTAAATGTGTGAACTTACCATTAAAATGGATAAAACTTCATCGTCAAACTCTTTTATGTTTCTGTTTGTTCTAAGCATTGTCGAGATAGCTTCTTCTATACCAATCAGTAATCGACTTGGCATCTCTAGAAGGATGATTGGACTAACTTACACTTCATGTTGGGATGAATGTTGGTTACGTAGAGAATGTTTGTCCATCTCATATTCACGATATTACAGCATGTGTGAACTGTATTCTATAAGGATGGCCGAGAGACGGGTACCAGAGCTGGAACCAGCAGCCCGGAGGATAAATAACGACGTGGAAAGAGATGTGGACACACAGATTTATCTGGAGAAATACTGTAAAGACTGTCCGGATATTTATGATTGTGCACTACGTGATACAACCACACTTGGTATGTGTGAGGTGAAGCCATGCGATCCACCAAACCACGTGGTCGGGGCGCTCACATTGGGCAACAATCTGACCCTCGGTTCAAAGGTCATGTATAAATGCCGGGAACCGTTTGAAGGGAAGTACGAACTAATCCGGTGTACGGAGAATAGTAACTGGACGACGTCAAATATATCCTGTACGAACTGTATCGAACCTCACGTGACTGATGGCACTGTACACATGTCCTGGCATAATGACACACATGTAGCGGGAAACGTCACGTGTCAACAGGGGTACACCTACAGGGGGCTGCAGACCCTGGGCTGTGAGTCCATCACTGGACAATGGGATGAGACGTTGACCTACGCGTGCTGTGACCGGAACGATCCGGATCCGTGGAGACTTGTTTTCCGTATGAACGGTGGATATGAAGACGTATTTATCAAAGGTTATAGATACGGTACGGGGTTTGTCAACCAATCACATCAATACGACTGTCAATACCGGGACGATGACATCATGTCTAACTGGAACACAACTGAGATTCACAGAGTAAAATTACAACTCGTGAAAGACGGAGAGGTCAAGGCGTTTCTGATTTTCAATGGCACCGACACCGATGAAAAATCATGGTTTGCGAATAGAAACTTGCTGAATAGCTCGTGGAAGGACCTAATGGATATTAAACACTCGGGTTTTCCTCTACACATAAGTTTTTTCGGTATAGCAATAAACTTTGGTCGACTGAGGTTTCTCGTTAGCACGCCGTCAATTGACAACCCTGCCAATTGCAATCTGGAGTTCGGTTGGATGTTCATGACAAAGGAAGAAAATTTGCCTTGTTTGAGTACTAGTATACAGAAGGATGATCGCCTGAAAATTGTATTTAGTAATAACGATTATGGTACACAATTTAGTCCGGGTTCGGGATTCGATTTTGCGGACAAGATGGAAATTTACGTCGAGTTGGCGAGTCCTAATGAACAAGTCGGAATTCAAACATTGTCATAATGTGTCTCACATGTTAGAACGTCTAGAATATGTTATAAGTACTATAATAATACGCATTAATATTTCTTCCGAGTACCACATTATACTTTTTGGGTTTGAAATAACAACTGAACAAAACCAGACGGCAAAAATTAGACTGGTCCAAATTTAATGATAATGCAGGCGACAACTCCATCGGATGTAATTTTATATTGTTTGGCCTTTCTGGGTAGAAAACATTGTGGTAAGTGTAGAAATTGCTTGTCACAAGCAATTTCTTCATTTTCCACAATTTGTACCAAAACCTATAACTTATAAGGTGTCAAGAAGCGTCATCATGAGGTAATGGGATAGTTATCAACGCCTTAACCCACCACGTCGAGCCCGGATCTCAGTCGGTAACGTCGGAGTCTCTCAATCCAGTCCAGGGGTCGCAAGTTCGGACCCAGGATCGGCAAGTACCTATTCTGACATTTGACAAGTCATTTGTCTCTCACCAATGGGTGTTAATCATCTATGTGAGAGAGCAGCTGGAGGCTCGGCTTGGATATTGTGGTAGTACTGGTAAGAGAAATACCAGGAATCCACGGTTAAGTGCTCCAGCCGCCGCGATATGACCATAGTAGTTGAAATCGGCGTAAAACCCAAATAAAATCAAAACGTATACCGTAACCCACCACTCCGTTGTTCTGAGGGTGTATCATTATAATTATGCAAGTTTGCCAGTTTTCTCTGCACCAAAGGCACAGTCACATGCAACTCTGCGTTCAAATCACGTCTCCATCTAATTCTGGTTCAAAAATATGACTTGCATGTCCACTAGACGTACTCCGTCAGTGATGTGAATAAGAGGTTGTGTTGGGGTCCGTATTTACCAACATTTCTAAATCAATGGTCTAAAGTAAAATTACACGACAAGCCATCTGATTGGACGAGACGTATGTCTCGGCCAGTCAGATGGATTGATATGTGATTTTAATGGTCTGCTATATTATTAAGGTGTTTGTTCAAATGATGAATACCACCCGCGTCCCCAGGTGTTAAGAGTCATATCTATACTAAAGGAAAAAAGAAACGCAACAACGAACAAAATTGATCATACGTTTTGTTTTTGTCATTTTCAAAACGATCCTCATTCGAGAACTTTTTGCACTAAATGGTTAAATTTCATCATTTAACTTTCTAGTGTCAAAATTTCATCAAGGTTACAGGTGGTACGTGCCATAAACATGCCATTAAATGAAAGCGGTTTGGCGTCAACGTTAAATGCGTTCTAGAACGCAATCCAAGTTGACGTTAACGTTTCCTTACTGAAATTTGATTGCTGTACTGTCCATGAATAGCATCAACAGTTTTTCTCGACAAGAGAATTTGTTTCCGTAGGTAAAATAAGCGAACGTTATGGTCCTGACGTCGTGACGTTAGACGTTGACGATCGCTTTTCAGGCGACCGTCAGTTGTTCTGTTCGTTTTAAGACGTTATCTGAAGCAATATTTTGTCAACCGATGTACACCAAAGTCAACAGCATTTGCGGGTTAAGATGTTCCATTCGTAAACATCACAATTTCTACAGGATGACGTCTTTGAATAAGTCGCAAAATGATATGAGGGATTAAATCCAAACCAAAAAAAATGCCTTTTGTCGAGTCGACATGCATCTACACAAATCAAAAGAGTTTTATGCAAACTTTGGGTATTCAAAAGATTGCACGCAAGAAACGTGTAAACGCCTATTTTGACGTTATCTCGGAAGAGAGACAGGTTTTAACGTAAACACAAAAACCAATATCAAGATTCAATTCTCTGTAATTACCAGTAACAATTTTGGCTCAATAACATAAAAGATTTAAGAGAAATGATAAAAAATAGTTGTTGCGTTTCTTCTTTCCTCTAGTATAAATATAAGGCCCCTTATCCGGTAACAAGGGCGGATCCAGGAATTTTTTCCAGGGGGAAGGGGGGGGGGGTTACAAGCCCAAATGACAAAATGACGACGTCACATGTGTTCGGCCTACATCACTATAACGTAATAAGTGAATGTTAGCCGTTATTACAAACATAACAATATGTTCAGAGGGGGTCAAGCAAATTCCAGGGGGGGGGGGATCCGGACCCACCTTAAGATCCGCCAATGGGTAAACACTTTGTTGATAAGTACAAAGCAACGAAAATAACTTTCATGGACAATGTTTTATTATGATTAGAGTCATAAAAACAAAGCTATTCTACATATCCTAAATCAGGTCTAAAATGTATCAGCATAGTTATATTGTGGTACCCTTTCCAAAACAAGATATTGTTTTGATGGTCCTTAGAGACAAATTGGGAAAAGCAAAACATTGAGGGAAAAGAAGAAAAGACTGACAATCAGCATTTCATTTTCCCCTTCAAGGTTTTACATTATTTTATAGATTACAATATATATATTGTCTTATAATAGTAGTTTAAAATTTGGACTGGTCCAAAATTTTAATGTATGGGATCAAGTTACATAAGAAAATTTCAGATAATCCGATGACAATCATTTTTTACAGATCTTTGCAATTTCTGCTCTATATGAAGGGAATCTATTATGCTAAACATAAATATGCTAACAAATTTTTGTAAAAATGGTGTACAATCTTTTTAAAAGCAAAAGCATAAAAAACATGTACAGATCTGAGAATAATGTGGTTATAGTTATGAACAACAGTTTACTATAATATGTATCATCTTACATTACATCTTAGTTTGGCACAAATTTATCTTGTTTTGTTCATGCATACAATCTTACAACACAATCATTCCTTATAAGCTACTCTATTTTTCTGTAAATGTGACCCGTCACATTAAAACGGACCTAGTCAGGATGCACAGCCCGCACAGCCTGACTAGGATTGAATCTTTTTACTCCTAATCTAAACTGTTTTCTTATCTTAAGATATCTTCATTTTTTCAAATGTGACAGCTTTTTTGGTCAACAAAGTCTGATTCATTATGCGGAATTTTATTTCATGAACTTCCCATAAGGTCCCATTCAGAGTGATAGGTCACATTAATATAACAATGAAATGTAAGTTTGATAAAGGAATTATTATCTTTTTTCAATACATGCTTTAAGTTACATTTATTTTGTTGTCTTCTACTCTAAAGAAATCGAAAGAAAGAGTAACAGGAACATATCAACTCAATAATTTTGAAAAATTCCTTCTAGCCAATCTCAAAGAAACCCATACAGCAAAGTTGTGACCTAGTACAGAAATATGAACTTTTTTATGTATATCATTTGTAAAGTACCAGTTATTTTAACTAGCAAATCAAGTAAAATTGATAGGATTTCATTTGATCCAAAGGAGTAATAAATATGAGGATCATTGCAATAGACCCCAATAATTCATTTTAATCTACAACTGTTCTGAAAAGATTTATAGCAGAAGCTGAAACCACATCAATGACAAATAAACAACATGTTTCAAATACATATTTTCAGGGCTGTGCGAAAACATTTTTCAAACAATTATTCTTATTGCTTAATAATCTCACAATAGCTTTTGTCTACCGCTTTTTTTATTCAACTGAAAACAAATACCTAAAACTGTTTAACCCATTCCCGCTCGATGACTCTTTTTCACTCCCTAAAAGATAATGGCTTTGGAAAACACTGTGGGAAGCAATTTCTTCACTTCCCACTAACAATGATTTCTTCCCCAAAAGACTCAAAATCTTTAAATTACATTCACTTGATATTTTCGTCTGCATCATCTTTGAATTTGGAAAAGTCTAAAATTTTGTCTTTTGGTAATGGGTTAATATCTACATCCTGCCTTCAATCTTTTTCAATGTTATGATCACCAAAATCTCAATGAAATGTACATTTACACAAGCAAACATCTTATTTTGAGATTTTTCACATAAAGCATATTTCACAGTTCATCTACTTCCTCTTCTTAGCGTAAGCAATTTCCGAACATGTGACCTCATCAATGTCATCAGGGCACGTGCACGTCCTGCCACCATTCGGCGTGGGTAAACAGAGGTAGCGACATCCACCATTGCTGCGGTAACACGCGTTTGTGGCTCGTGGACAGAATTCTCCGACGGAAGTTATGCCGTAGAGTCTACCATTACCACCAATAGGGAGGGGTAAGGCATCTTTAACTTCTCCTCCGTTAAAGTCAATACTTGGTACACCTTGACTGTAAAACATAAACAAGAGGACCATGATGGTCCTTATTCGCTCACCTGAACCTAGATAGAAAGTAAAAATGTTGTCAAGTTCAAAAGCACATAAATTAAGATGTGAGATTATGATCCAGCTGAAAACTGCTTTCATAATCTTGAATGATCAATATTTGTGGCTGTTACAGTAAAAACAAAGTGGAACAAAACAACACAGTGAAGAGCACATAACTCTGTTCTGATAAAAGTATTCTCATCAACATTATGTCCATTTTTTTTTTTTTTTTGATTGATCAATATATTGTTAGAATGAAAATAAAGTTGAAAACTAATTTTGTGAAATTCAAGGGCCAATAACTCTGTTTTTTTTCTAGTCAAATCAAGCTGAAAGTTTCACTCATAAAGGATCTTATAGCCACCAACATAGTGGCCAAGTTTTGTTTTGATTAGTCAATAAATGTAGATGCTACAGTGTAAACAAAGTCGAAAAAAGCAATTTTGCCAAATTCAAGGGCACATAACTCCAGACTTCCTACTTCAATCACACTGAAAATCGAAGTCATCCAAGATCTTATGGTTACCAACATTGTAGCAAAGTTTTGTCTTGATTGGTCAATATTTGTAGATGCTAGAGTGGTAACAAAGTCAAAACTAGCCATTTTTGACGTTCAAGGGCACATAAATCCAGACTTCCTAGCCCGATCTGACTCAAAATCGAACTCATCCGAGAACTTATAGTCATACATATTTTGACCAAGTTTGGTTAAGATTGGTCAATATTTGTAGATGCTAGAGTGGTAACAAAGTCAAAACTAGCCATTTTTGACGTTCAAGGGCACATAACTCTGGACTCCCTGGTCCGATCTGACTCAAAATCAAACTCATCCGAGAACTTATGGTCATACATATTTTGACCAAGTTTGGTTAATATTGGTCAATATTTGTAGATGTTAGAGTGGTAACAAAGTCAAAACTAGCCATTTTTGACGTTCAAGGGCACATAACTCTGGACTTCCTGGTCCGATCTGACTCAAAATCGAACTCATCCGAGAACTTATGGTCATACATGTTTTGACCAAGTTTGGTTAATATTGGTCAATATTTGTGGGTGCTAGAGTGGTAACAACAAAATGTGAACAGACGGACGGACAGACGGACGGACGGACGGACAGACAGACGGACGCCGACGGACAAAAAGAGACCACAATAGCTCACCTTGAGCACTTCGTGCTCAGGTGAGCTAAAAACATTCACAGTAGAAAAAAAGAGTTTTAAGAGAAATCCACACACTTGCTTGATTAGAAAGCCCTTAACTAAGTCATTTATCTAATCCTTTCCCAAACAAGACCAGACTTTGATGTCCCTAATAGAAATGGTTTGAGGAATCATTGAGGCAAGAGAAGAAAATGCTGATTATTAATTAGCATTTTCTCCTTTTGCCTCAATATTTTTCTTGCTTTTGTTCACATTAACAGCAGCTTTCAAAGAGGAACAGCCAGAGTTTTGCCATTTGGGAAAGGGTTAAGGGCACATAATATGGCTAAATAATTGTCGAAGTAAGGACTTGTGTTACAACCATGTGCTGTGCTCACACAATAATGTGCAATGAATTAATGCTGTTTTATAGCACTTCACAGCTAGTGTCAATAAGCGCACAGCAAAGATGTTAAGTATGTAAATAATATCACTAATGTGCAAGCTTGAAAAATATAAAGACTTGCATGTAACACCAAAGTATTCATCAAATTCTTTCAATGGTTAATTCAAAGATTGCTATCAATGATCATATATCGCAATATACATGTAATTCGCAGGAGTTATAGGACATTTTCTTTTATCCTTTAGATAGGTTGAACAAGTCATGGTTTAGAAAAAAAATCCCTTTCCACAATAGCAATTTACAAAATTTACTTACATTGTCCAATCTGACCAGTAGATATTGCTGCCGTACATGGTGACGTCAAATGGATAGGGAGCATCCTCTGTGACGATTCTACGTCCAACACCGTCCGATCTTATACACTCGATACGATTCATACCTGCAATATAAATTATAAACCATAAATAAAGGAGATAGGGAGCATCTTCTGTGACGATTCTACGTCCAACACCGTCCGATCTTATACACTTGATATGATTCATACCTGTAATATGAATTATAAACCATAATTCAATATCATGTTTTCATATACAGTTCAAAATCCAAACATTTCTGAGAAAAGTTAACATTGTACCAGCAATCTAACTATAAATGCTATCTTTCATAGGGTTCCTTTAACCCTTATTGAAACAAGACTTTGTTTTGAAGTCTTGAGTTTAAAAATTTGGAAAAAAAGTTATCTTTTTTTTTCTTTTTTCCACAAGTTATTACAGATTTCATTTGACATGGCACAGCTTTAGCTTTTATTTTCTTCAATTACACAACTGAGGTTTTCCCTAAGAATAATTCAGTAATATTTTCTTGCATACCTTTTTTTATCTGTGCTCTGATATTTGTCTTTTTGAAGTATGTTGCGCTATTTACAAAATATAAACATGTTTTAACCCATTCCCATACATTGACGCTTTTTGACGTCCTTCATGATAATGGCTTTGGAAAACACTGTGGAAAATGAAGAAATTGCTTGTGACAAGCAATTCCTTCATTTCCCACAATGTTTTCTACCCCAAAAGATAACAAACTTTTAAATTTCATTCAGTTAAAATTAATCGTCTGCACCCTAAAATTTTGTCATTTGGTAATGGGTAATGGTATTGGTCAGTGTCATTTCAAATGAAATCAGCTATACCATGTTGCCTGTCTGTCTGTACTACTTACCAGCATCTCCCCAGCATATCTGTTGTGTGTATGGATCCATGGTGAGACCGTTAGGTAAACCTAGATCAATATCGAGGAACACTTGTCTGTCTGATCCGTCCATGTTGGCCTTCTCTATAGTGGGGTTTTCTCTGTACCAGTCAGTCCAATACATTACACTAGAGGGTAGAAATATAACAGGATTATTGTTTATATATGTTAGTGTACAGATCAATATTGAGGAACACTTGTCTGTCTGATCCGTCCATGTTGGCCTTCTCTATAGTGGGGTTTTCTCTGTACCAGTCAGTCCAATACATTACACTAGAGGGTAGAAATATAAGAGTTAATGGTTGTACAAGTATATAATATAGTATAGACCCAGTTAAAGGGTTAACAGCAGACATGGAAAACCCAACTCAACGTGTTTTATCCATCATAAGATACAAAACACTTTGTGCATCTTCAGATGTCATCTGTGACAACGAAAATAGAGGATGTATATGTATAAGCTCATCAATTTCCATGTGCCATCCATGTAAACAGGAATTGACAAGGGATACCCTTATCAATTTCCGTTGCCACAGATGATGCCCGAAAATACACTAAGTGTTTGGCATCTTATAATGGATGGAATGCCTTAACCCTTTCCCAAACAAAACCTGGTTTTCATGTCCCTGAAAGAAAACGCTCGAGAAAACATTGTGGAAAATGAAGAAATTGCTTGTGACAAGCAATTTCTTCATTTCCCTCAATGATTTCTACCCCAAAAGACACAAAAAATGCAATTTCATTCGTTTTGAATTATTGTCTACAACATCTTTGAATTTGGACCTCCCTAAAATTGTGTCGTTTGGAAAAGGGTTCAATAAGTTCTGATTTGCAAAATTATAAAGCATTTATTGAAGCAGAGGCTGAATCATTATACTGACACTCAAGTGAATGTTATTTATCTGGATACAAATAAGGTTGAAATGATGTTTATCAATATTCAAAGTATGTAAAATTGTACAAAGTATTTAAAATTGTACAAATTATACAAATAAGCAAAGAGATAATCCTAGGCACATACCCTCTCTGTGGGTCCAGTACAAGGGCCCTAGGGTCATCCAGGTTATCTGAGATAATTGTCTTCTTGTATGTACCATTTAGGTTGGCCACGGCAATGATGTCTAAACCAGAGTCAGTTACATACATGGTTCTAGATAGATAGTCTATAGCAATACCCTCTGGACTCTGGAATCCTACAATGGATAATCATAAAGTTATTTATTTCATATCACAGAAAATTGTCTTCTTGTATGTACCATTTAGGTTGGCCACGGCGATGATGTCTAAACCAGAGTCAGTTACATACATGGTTCTAGACAGATAGTCTATAGCAATGCCCTCTGGGCTCTGGAATCCTGCAATGGATTAAGGATTAAGTATGATGAATTACTGACACCAACTTCTTGACATCTAATAAGTAAATATTGTAATTGTAACATAGATGTGAAATTGAGCTATGGCGATGTCCATAAGTTATGACATTTAAGATAAAATTTCTTGTGTTCAGAAAAAATGCAAAAAACAAGGTCAAGTTCACTAGGTCAAAAATCATGATCCTAAATGAAAGGTCTTGGCAGGAAGTATCCTGAGATAAAGGCCAGGCTAAAGTTGTTTTTTAAGAAGATGCGACGCCGACTCGCCAGGATGCAACACAAACACCTGGGCTGTGACATTAGCTCCCCGGACATAAAGTCCTGGCTCGCTATAAAATTCTTCAATGTCCTTGAGAATATTTGCACTTAGGAGATGAATGTGGATAAAAAGAGTGTAATAATATTTATTATTGCATAAAATATGTGTTTTAGGGCCGTTTTCAGCATTGAATGACGAGAAGAAACTGGATCAATATTGTGAAAAACCGGTCGTTAATCGGCAGATTCACATGCAATATCGGACCGGTTTTGTACTCAAATATCCTCGATTTGACCCTTCAAAATAAATAATTGTCTCTTTTCCCGCAAAATTCTCAACGTCTTGCGTTATTTAAGCGAAGTTCGCCTTTTGGTTCCAAATTATGACGCATTGTCATATTACCGACATCATGTGTTAACATTTGAATTTTGTGCTTTTTATGCAATAAAAGCTTCAATTCACATATTTTTTTGTTGTTAACATTCCCAGAGGCCCACAAATTACGAAAACAATCCTCGTGCTTCGCACTCGGGTGTTAACATATTTCTTGGGCCTAAGTTGCAAAAGTTAACGACCTCAAAAACATGAATTAACCCTATATACGAGGGTTGTTCGGAAATTATTGAGACACTTCATTTATTTTCATTAAAAGCTATCGGATCAAGTTGATATAACAGATATGTTCGAAACAACATCTATTTAAATTGTAGGTAGATAAAAAACATGATTTTATTGCATTCTTTTGGTTAAATTCGCATATTTTACATGCATGGTATCCCGACCCGGAGCACCTCGTAATTATTTCTAATTCTATTTACATCGTACAACTTAAACAACTAAATTCACAACGAAAACGCGGGAATTAACGTACTAAATTTACGTTGCGCGTAACGTCCATCTGTGACGTGATTCGGTTAAAATGTCAAAACATTGGAGTCGTTAATACGCAGGTTATCGTGATTTTGCGGCAGTCGCCACTATCGCAACATCGACGTCAAAATTAACTGTGACGTAAAGGCGGAGCAGCGATCTTACATAAAATTTGCGTGGAATTAGGAAAGACTCTCGTGGAAACAAAGAAATTGATGGAAATGGCACAGAGTGGTAGCGGTGTGTCTCGAGCGCTGGAGTATAGATGGCCCAGACGATTTTTTGAAATGACATCAACTCTATACAACTCAAAAAGAGCGGGCCGGCCGATGATCATCACGGAAAATTTGATGTTTTGACGTCTGACGTTGCTTACAAACTTGGCGAAGACGCTCGTTTGGCAGTGCGGGACATTGCTAGCATCTGACATTGGTGTAGCCACGGCGTATAAGATACTGGCTGAACATCTCAACATGGAACGTGTGTGCGCCCATTCGGTACCCAGCCTAATATCAGAAAGTGCCCAACTACAGCGAGTTGCAGCATCGAAAATCTTCTTAAATCGGTGGCGAGCAGATGGTGAAAGTTTTCTCGACCGTATAATTACATGCGATGAAACATCAATGTTTTTCTACAATCCAGAAACTTAACAACAATCAAGTGTCTAGGCAGTGAATGGATCGGCTCCTCCGTAAAAAGCCAGGGTCAGCAGGTCGACTGGACGCGCTATTATGGACGTCAGTTATTTTGACGTCATGGGAATGACGTCGCGGTGCTCCGGTACCTTCCAGATAGGAATGGTTTATTGACTCCAGTTTGTTTATTGTAACAGCAAATTTCGAAAAAAGTTACATATGTAGAGAAATATAAATTGTCTTTGTTTTGGTATATTTTTTAATCCCTTGCTTGTTATAATTTAAGTCCTATAAGCGTTGTCTCAATAATTTCCGAACAACCCTCGTACATGACCAAAAATTTCCAGATTGGGCTTTATGTAAATTGCATTCTCAATATGTTTACCTTGGGCTACAACTTCTTGATCTAGTCCATCAATAGAGGCTCTCGAGACCTGACCATTAGCTACATCAGTCCAGTAGAAATGTTGTGTAGCACAGTCGGCAGCTACTCCTATAGCTAGCTCATCTGTAATATGTGGAATATATGGAAATAGATGTTTAACCTTTGGCTGAATGACAAGTGAGTTCCTATCTTACAATAATATTCTATGGAAATTCATAGATCTAAACATAGATAGATTACAAGTATTTGTTAAGTATATTCAGTACGATTTAAACATGATTCATGTAAGAATTCTTGTGCTGAAATCCCGTGCAAATGGACAAGTTTTTAAACATGAACATTGGTCATTCCTGCTTTCCCCACTATACACATTACTTAACACAGTATTCAAAGTGAAATGTAACAAACTCCATAAAATAGTTTTAAGTTTAAGATAATCAATTACATAAATTGCTTTCACATTTATTTTGATACATGGCCAACAAAATTAAAATGATTTCATTCTACACAAACTTTAAGTTGGTCCAATTCTTTGTAG